>CM049311.1:63947452-64144952 GCA_026874595.1 Sipunculus nudus | reverse complement strand
GAATACTTAACTTTTATTATATGATAAAATATTCTAATCTATTTTGTTATATAAGGAAAAAAATTATCACACCATTTTGATAAAATTACGAAATTTTAAATGTTTTTATATTATATTAATTAGAAATAACATTCCATATTAAAATATTACGTCGCGATATGATATATAATGCATTACATTTGAATGTATATTTCAACATTTATTTTTTTATATTTTATATATCATTATGTTTAATTAGTAATATACATTATGGTTTTATTCAAATACATAAATATAACTTAAATTAAAATTTGGAATTATGCAAGACTTTTTCTGTGTCATTTTTGGTTGGTGCTATATGGTCTTGACTTCGAATTTTATGCATTTTGAACAACATCTGTCACCTCAGGATGACTTCCGAGAGGCTTCCGACGCATTATAAATGCTTTGATTTTCATATATGGGAATATACGTTTGTGCGACTTTCTGGCTTTGCAAAGGGGGTCTATATCTTTCATTTTAACACGAAAAAGTGTTGGTATGATCGTTATTTTTAACATTATATAAAAAATTATAACGGCTTCCGACTTCCGAAGGCTTCCGACTTCCGACTTCCGAGTTTTATTTATTGCCTCAAACGCCAGCTGAACCTGTGCTGACATCTGCTGGAGCTTTCAGTGACAATTTTTTTATCACTTGACCTGGACAGTCAAAGGTTTATAAACTTTCGGATTTATATGGAACGCGAATTTTATATGGTCGCGTTCACGAGCAGACAAAAATTAAATTCCATTTCATTTATATTATGCTATTTCTAAGCAAGTTATCATCCGGCAGTGGTATGCACTACTTATGATCGGTCAAAGAACACAAATAATACGTTATTTCACCGTGAGACATGATAACCTGCTTAAAATTGAAAAAAAGTAATGATTAAAATATTATAAAAGTATTGTTTATCAAATGCCTTCTGAATAAACTGTATGAATGTAATACAAAATACGCGGGATGTGAATATATCTATAGATGCGTATATTTTTTTTTTCATGTGTGTATGTGGACAAAGGCGCTTGAATCCCTATTTGTAATAAAGTCTTCATATCCCCAGTGTTCTAATATATACTACGACAGAATCAGTTCAAACGAACCAATAATAAAACGGTCATGCCATACCATCACTTATATATGACATAAGTTATATATGACATAAGTAAGCCTGCAATTAAATATAATGAAATGTATACACTTACAATTAATGAAGTTTTTTTAAAACTCGGTTTATCTGTCACATTGGCCGTCTTGGTAAACTTGGTCTGGATTAGCTTTTACAGAGGACAGGACGACAGATAGTGTTTTTTTTTTACAAAAGGGATAAATAAAAATCTATCAATAAAACGGACAGGGCTGTTAGGCCAAAACAAATAAAAGGTATGGTTCTCAGGCACCGCCCGCATCAATTTTAACCCCCGCATCAAACCTTTTATAGTTTATTTCTCTTTCAAGAGGATAATTTCCTTTATTATATAGTGCTTTTACCTGTTTAGAAAAAAATATGTTATTTTCATGCTTTTCCCTGATCATATGACAGTTTCATTGAAAAATGTAATTAAAAAACCCGCCCACCCGCACTGATTTTTGAAAGAAAAGTCCCATGTAAACCATACCTTATTTTTGGCCTTAGATTTTTTTGCTCACGATGCGCACCTCCTCTTTTATTGTAGGACCATGGCCTGTAGATGGCGCTGGCTATTGACTTAGGATGAGAAGAACACTACGATAAGGATGATGTGAAATTGCAAATAGCGGAGCTAGGGATAATCATGTATATACGTAACTTTGAGTTTCAAAGTAAACATTGAATTTGATATGTATACATTGTGTTGTACCACCTAGACGCCGGACGTGCTTTTAGTGGTTTCATGCAGAAACTTAAACAACATGCACTTCACAATTTTGGGCATTCTCGAAAATTCGAAATTGGTTTCCTCTCCGAGAAACCGTTCACTTTATAGTTGCAAAAACAAAACTGGGTTTGGCGAAACTGCGAAACCATCTCCAGAGTTGGTTTTGGTAAAACTCGATTTATATGATTTATTGCAGATTTATTAATCATTGTATTAAATGAAACTGTTGATGCTTGTAATATAGAGTTAAATAAGCAATGAATGAAGTATAAACAATTTTTCGGACGTGTATTGTACTCAATTTTCCCTACTTTAACCCTGTATAGCTAAAGATGAGACGCACGTATCCTGTACTGTATGTCCATGTTGTTTGACACGTGGATATGGTAAAGGACACAGAGAATCAGTCTATTTTCACCATAATTGTAGTATCAAATGTCCAGGGATAATTAATAATTCTCTCACTAGGTTTCAACTGCCCATACACGGATCTCTAACTTTTGATAATATTTTTATCATGAATTCATTTAAATATTTTAAATCATTTACGATGATATATCATTGTCTATGGAAACCGTGCACTTATAAATACAAGGCGAAAACATATATAACCGGTTTTCCTGTTACCGGGGAACTGTTTTCGTATTTTCGAATGGGCCCTAAGCTTGTTATTTTGGTTATAGTCCATTTCAACCCCTCATGTCCACCTGTTTTTTGCTATGAAAATTTTTATTAGTTACAAGGGAAACAATTATAGTGTCGAGCAGAGGATTAAAGAACCTAATTTTCAACAAGGTAAATAAATACCTACCTTACACCTTATTTAAGAAACAGAATTATTTTAAAATATGTGAAATCAGTCCACATTTTACAACATAGGTCAACCAAGGTCATTGGTCACATGCAAAATCAGCCTCAACTGACAGCTGTCGATTGGATGATCTCATGTAAACACTCTAAAAAAATATAACCAGCTAAAACAAAGATGGCTACTTATGGAGGGACACTTCATATCTGCCAGATCATGGTGAAGAGACTTAAATGTTGTAAAACATAAACGGCAGATTTATTGTAAAATTCTTAATTGCCATATTAGGTTGTCCCTTCCATATGTTAGTTTATTGGAAATTAATGAAAAATATAAACATTTAAGAAAATTATCAACAAAAAACAGGTGGACAGCATGTGGTGAAACGGACTATAGTTAACTTTAAAATAGCTTAAAATCGTGCCATCCAATAAGTGGACCTAGCTTATTGGCATACTTATTCGGTTAACATTACGAAAATATTGGTCAGAATAATACTAATTTTATATGGAGCACTTCTAGTCTATAACTAGCGTTAACTTACATGACCTTGAAATAACCATTGAGTTACACAGGTGTGTGACATTTAACATATATGACACGTACATTTTAATGTAAAATTTATCAAGGCTTTCAGGAACGCGGGGGTAAAAGCGTAGAATGGGAAATATGTTAGGCCATAATGTTTTAATTAATTTTTTCTCGAAGCTGAAAAATCTATAGAGCAGGAGGAGGGAAAAAATTGAAAAAAAAGTATTATCGTTAATTAATTATGTTATGGAGTCATGTCATTAATATGCTTTTGACCATTGTAAACTAAAATGAATAAAATAAGAGACTATTTAAACTATTTTATTAACTGTTATCATAACACAAACTTGGTACATTTGGTTACCATAATCTCAGAGCCAGTTGTATGTTCTTTTAGGTATTTACTTCATGCAAAATCACTTAACACACAACTGAGCATGGTAAAATCAAAACTTGATTTAAGCCTTTGACATTAGTTTTAAATATTAAACATAAACATCAAATATTTTAACAGAAAGATCATAAACACTATTTTAATTAACTATGAAAAAAAAATATCTACTCAAAAATTAATTCCCCTCATATTTAAATAAAATTATCATGATCATAACATTCAACACAAATGAAAGGCGTTGTCAAACAGTAGGACATTAAGGATATCCATGATAATTTTACAAGCAAAATACCCTTTTTCAGATAACAACAATTCAAACTTTAAGGTAAAGCTTTGTTACAATTTTAAATAATGGTGTTTGGCATTAAAGTTTCTGTCAGAGGAATGTAACACATTCAGAGGAATTTAACAGACATGTCACAGATAAAATAAAAAATGAGTGCCGATTTTATTCCAGGAATCTGTCACCAAATTTCACTGTATACGTTCCTCTGTTAATTTTTGAAAAGGTAAAAAAGACAACCATATATTAAAATGAAAATACTATAGCAACATTGTTTAAAGTCTGAATACCTTTAGAGTACATAAGAGGAACCTTGAGAATTAAATTTTACCGTAAAACCTCGTTTGTTTCGCTTTCATAAGGATAAAACCCACAGCCATTCCCCTTACAAAATTACTTGATAAAAAAAGAAAAACCATTAATATGTTTTTTTTTATCAGGCACTCTTTTGAAAGATGCAAAATACAGGATTTTTTCATTTGTTACATAATCTTTTATTTGAAATTGGCTTATTTAATATTTGAACTAAAACTGTATCTTGAAATTAAAGAAAAAACTGTCTGTTCAATGTTAGATTAATAAAATATATTAAGAATAAGACTCACCCTTCATTGGAATATGAACAAGAAACACTGCATATTTGATGAAATGCCACCAACCGTATGTTCTCTATCTTTATGCGCGGCTTAAGTTAGAAAGCTAGTGCTCTGAAACCTTCACATTTTCGCTTATCTTTCGCTGCTGCTGTGGATAGATGATTCTGTTGATGTTGTCATCGTGGTATATACGCGTGTGGGTGATAACGGGAAGTTGACGGTCATCCTCGAGAGGAAATAGACGGAAAGGCCGATTTGAGTGAACTAATTTTTTCCTGATGTATGAAAGGAACTAATGAATTCTGTCTTGAGTATAACCTAATAATTGAAAAATTTTTGAAGATTAAGTCTGAGAGCCCATTTCTGGACAGGACATCGTCAATATGCCGGCTTGAACGACTGACTGAAACAGCGATGCAGTGCGTGGTCCATTACCCAACCAAGTTGTGGTTCTGTTATCTTATCGGTGATCCGGGCGATTGTTTCAGCCAGCGGTGTGCAGTGCACGTGTTACATCATCACTGCTGTGAGTGTCCTTGTAACTAGTCCACTGGCTACACAAGACCATTGGCTTCATGGGTTGTATCAGGGTTACACACTGGATTGTTTCAGCCAGCCTGGTGCATGTGTTACATTTCAGCTTGGTGGGTCAGTGATGATGTAACACGTGCACTGCACACCGCTGGCTGAAACAATTACCCCGGCTCACCATCGTCAGAAGATGCATGCGTTCCCGTCCGGTAGATAAATGAAGGCAATGTCCTGTGCGTGTTTACAACAGAGCCACAATTTGGTCTAAATCCATTACCTGACGATGTCAATCCCCGTGGCATTTAGATAAGCATGTGGATGTATCACTAATTAAAATATATTCACTTGGTGTTTGTTATTTCTCACCATCTGTGTGTTCTCTTTTCAATAATATTATAGAAGAATAAGTATTTGTCAATATGCCGGCTGGATTGACCGACTGCTACCGCTATGTCGTGCAAACTTCATTACATGACGATGTCATTACCCGTGGAAATTAGTAACGTTTGCGGATGTATCACTCAATAAAATTTTATAAATCACTTTCTGTTTGTTATTTCTCATCGTTATATTCACCTTTAAGTAATATTAATGAAACAACAACCACGACGTGATAAAATTAGGGTTGAAGCCTGATGATTCAACCACGAAAATGACCTGTGAATTTGGTTTTCACTGCAGGGGCAGATTGCGGGACGCAATTTCTACAACACCGTGAGGTCAAGGGTCAGAGCTTAACTGGGCCGCCGAGATCAACCAGCAATTTCGACACAGCTTTTTATATGTCCAGTTTTCATTCGAATTGAATTTGAAATGAAACACGAGCATTGAGCCACGACTCCGGACATGATATATTTTTCTGTGAGGATACACAAATCGTATGGGATCATATCTTAAATCAAATGTCAACGATCCCCAGGACAACGGTCTCCAAAACTGGTCCCACTATGCCCGCGAATCCACGTGCTTAGTGAGAACAGAGTTAATGCAATACTAAAAGCGCTTTAACAGATATTTAAAAAATCTCCAAGGAGAATTGATTGGTTCCTTTCTCTCTAAATGAGGATTCCATTTAGTCCAGCTGTTAAGAGAAGAATTGTGCAAAAAGTGAAAGAAGCATGAAACTTGGCATAATAGTTAGCCAGACCATACTTAATATTTTCAGATATAGGGCCAAGCGGAAACCATCCGATCTTGGTCAAAATCCAAGATGGCGGCCAAGATGGCCGCCGGATTATCAAATATCACTACATTCAGTTATACTTGTCCTAGAATGCTTTCCAAGTGCACTATTTCTATGTTTTTGGGGTCGATAAATTCACTTATAGTGTTTAAAGTCTGTAAAATGACTCTGTGAATGAATCCTGGTTTTGTTTATATTGAAATTGTCCTACATTATCCCTTGTTTTCTAGCACAATGGATAGCAAACATTATTTGTCGAGTTTTGCACAGAAGTCGCATACATTGTGATCGTAATCAAATGCTGGCTTAGGTTTGTCTGCTTTGTCATGAATTCGGATGCTTTAATAGTAGAACAATTTTTATTGCAATGTTTCTTCCTTTCTTCCTTTTACTTCCCCTTTATTTGCATGCTAATAAATATAATTCTTTGAAAAGGTGAAGGGTGCAAAAAACTTATCTGTCGAAATCTCCAATGAAATTAGAATATTTGAAACCTACAAACATGTACTTAGGTTTTACGATCAGTATTCATGTGAACCTTTGTTAGGGCAATTGGGAAATATCAAATGCATAAATCCAATTGTGCTGACATTTAACATATATATTAATTTTCCGTATTTGAGCCCAATGTCTGTTTCAATATAATGGAATGGACAATTGAGTGGTAAAACGCTCGGCTATCTCCACTAGCGCCCCAGGTTTAAACAACATCGTTTCTATTCCTGTTGGATTATAATGGCCCATCCAAGGTGGGTGAATTCCTCCTTGTCCTTCGCTGTCCTTCACCCCTGTATATATATATATACCACCGAACGCCACCATCCGAGCCATGGAGATTGGCTTGTAATAGTAATTACAACTCACTGTACAATCCATATTAATTATATATTATAATAAAATAAAATTAGACAATCCATTGTACTAAAATTTTCTTTTTCATCAGTACACCCAACGGTAAACTCGATAAAATTTGCTGAATACTGCACTTTTAAATTAGTGTATCATTTGCTGGGGTAGGTTTTAATATATTAATACTTAATATCTGACTTCCTCTGTTTGAAATCCTTTTATTTGCATGCATTAAGAATATATTAACTGCTTTGCCGAGGTAAGGGATGAAATAAACTTAGGAATCCTGTCTGGTATCAGTGGGAGCTTCACATATAAGTGAAGAATAGGCAGGGTTTTCGAAAATCTACAAACATGATATTTAATTTTACTAACAACTTAACATTCATGTAAATCTTGATTAGTACAATAAAAATCAAATAGTTCTGCTGAAATTTAATTTACATGTCCCAGTTAAAAGTATTTGAACACCATGTCTGTTTAAAAGGAAAGACTTTTATTTATAATGAATTTAGAGTACATGCGTGCATGACAAGATACGCGCTTAGGTAGAAGCTCTTACCTGTGTGCTGTATGGATTCTACGCTTCTTTTGCCAAGAAGTGATGGCTTTCAGACTGAATGTTGCAAGAGAACAGAATCCACACACTTAAGAGGTGCGCAACATGTTGCTGTATGCTGCCTTGGTACTATGGTGATGAATGCATGAAATAACACTCATGCAGATTACTAATTTTGTGATATGGTGACGATGCAGACTTTAGACTGCATGATCGTAGAAAAGAACCGACACGTGTTTCAGTAAAGTGTCACTGCCATTCGCTGTGATGCAAATAAAACTTGTTCCTTCCCAACGAGATGCCATTAAAACTCACTTTGCATAATGCGTTGGTGTCAACAAAATACTTTCATTTGCTGACATTATGCACATTTGTAGATTCATGTAGTACATGCATATATTGTTAGAATTATTCACCACATGTATATGAGTCGGTGCTGCCAGGTTCAAGCTAGCTGATCTTTCATGGATGGATGCTAAGAAAATGGTACAGCAAGACGGAAGATAGAAAGTCTAATTCACAAAATAAGGTTGAAAAATATAATGCATCCTCAGGTTCCAGACATGCATTCTTTCTTCATTAACTTGATTACCTAAAAATTCAGTACAAAGTTTGGTTTGAGTTTTTATCGACTTGATTAGTGATTGTAACTTTGTTGTGCTTTCAGCTTCTGAGCTCTGGCAACCTTTGTACTTTCCCTTTATGTCAGTTTTATGCCCAAATTCAGAATGCTTGGGAAACTTGTATTTCATACCATTCGCTTCATCAAGTGAACATATATTAATGAGGATAGACTACTTCTGAATATTATAACTGAACAAATCAGTTTATTACATTATTTTTTTTTTGGTAATATTGCCAGCAAATTTAATAACCTTGCCTGAATATTTTCTTTTATATTTTACAGGACAAGAGCGTTTTTCTTCTAGTAAAACGCCCACAATTCCAACTTACTATCGGTTCTTTTTATCTTATGTGCAGAGTTCAGTCCGACCTACAATCTTGCATTCTGTGCACATGAAGATAATTATTTCAATAAATGAAGCAAATATCTATTATTTCTAATTATCATTATATTTATTAAAAGTGTGCATTATGTAAGCAAACGAAGTATTTTAAGACATCACTTGGAATTGCAAAGTTAGCTTTTTGGTAAGGATCATAATCCAGATTATGAATGTAGAAGGTAAACGGCAAACTGCACAAGTGTTTACAAGTGTCCAGGTTCTGTCATGCACCATCGCTACAGTACAAAGATAGCATATACGGGGTGAGAACGTTGCCTCGTGGTTAAGGACGTGTTTGTAGGTCCCCGGTTCTAACCTCGTCGATGTCGCAATGGCTTAATGGTGAAATCTCGCCACAGACCATGAGATTTTCTCTAATGTCTTAACGAAAGGTTATGACTTCTTTCTAACAACATAACATCTTTATCATACGGATATCTTCATTCTCATTTAGTAGAAAGTGACACCAACAGGACTAAATCTATCACTTTAAAAGAAAGCGTAGCATACAGCATAATGTGGTGAGCCGCTAAATATGTACTGATTCTGTCTTCATGCAAGCAAAGAGTCTTGAAGCTGCACCGTCACCTCAAGGCCAAAGAGCTCCAACTTATAAACAAAAAAAAATTCTTTTACATTGATTGTACTACTGGTTGTAATAACTACTACAAGGTACTTCCCGTGGTTCGGATGGCGAAGTGGTGGATGGAATCAGAGGACACGAAGAAAACAACCGACTCTGTATGGACCACAACAATCCACTCTCATGGCAACATTGAGGACAGAAACTTTAGTCGCCAGTGAAGAGAGCCGAGCGTTTTACCAATCGACTGTCCTTTTCATTACATTGAAAGAGACATAGTGTTCAAATACTTAAAATTAACAAATTTATATAATTTCGGCAGGGTAATCAACAAATACGTTTTACCGTTAGATGTGCTGGTAAAAAAGTCAATTTTAGCACAATTTCAATACCAACAAAACCAGACTTCATTTACACATGCATGATACAGACCTGGAACCCTTATAAATAATTTTTTTTTCGATCCTAATAACATAGAAACAATGCACTTGCAATGCATTCCAGGACAAATATAATCGACTATATTGGTATTTTATATTTCGGTGGCCATCTTATGAGCATGATATTGTGAATTCCGCTCGGCCCCATATCTAAACATGTAGAGTATGGTCTGGAAAATTATTATGCCAAGTTTCATTCTTCTTTCCAGGTTTTCATTTCAATTCTTCTCAGTATGCAGCTGAACGGTTGGACTAATGGGAATATTACCAAAATCGTGATAAACCAGCTAATGAGTACCGGGAGGAGGTTGGAACCTCAAAAATTGAATTTCTCAGTCCAAGAAACATATTATTAGAGTACTTGCAATGCTTTCTCGGGACATTTTAACTCAAGTTATTGACATTTTCTAATTCGGTGGCCATCTTGGCCGCCATCTTGGATTTTGGCCAAGATAATTTATTTTCAGCTTGGCCCTATATCTGAAATTCACCAATAAGCTCCAAAAAATACTTTTGCCAACTTTCATGCTTCTTTCATTTTTTGCACAATTCCTCCAAATATGGGAGCTTAACCGCTAGACTAATTCCCAGAGTCCGTGTCTGACGGCCGAAGCCACGTATTCAGTTTCAAAAGTACTGAGTAGAGATCGTCCGAAATCGCCCTGACAGTTTGCTTTTCCCATTAGGGCTCATTATCTAAAATCATATGCACTTAAGTCGGCAATATTCTAATGGAGTACAGTTTACTGTCTTAGTTAATGCAAATGAGTTGACATGAACCCTGGGGAGGAAACGGAGCGCCACCGTTTGTCGGTCCCAGACACGATACTAAATCTCGTTTGTCCAGCCACATGGCAGACCGCGTCGTCATGGTTGCAGGTAGCCCATAAGAATGAACTCCTCAATTGCTTTTTTTCAGTGACTGACGCATTGTGGAGTCCATAGATTGCACCTGCAGTTAACTGTGATTATAACACTCCATAAACAACTGTGAGATTTAACATATATCCACTGATTAATGTTCAGTACATCTATGTGTATTGTATATTTGACCACTAAAAAACATTACTGTTCTGTTCTCAGCCCTATTATGCACTAAGGAAGTTAAAATATGAACATAATAGTACACAGGCCTAAAGCCTTATACAGGACTGCCACCAATTGCAAGATGTCTACCGGGGCTCTTAATGCTTCAATTCTCTCTGGACAAATACTATCAGTTGTTGATCTACAGGTGCTTCATGCTTTCCAGAATGGTTATTTTTTGTTACAGGCCTTTCAACATACAACATTATGTGAACATTGGTTTGCTAAAACCATCGGAAATATTTTAATTTAATTTTCTTTCTAAGAGTAACAGATCGTATCGTACTATATAACCCCAGTTAGCCCTTTGGTGGGCCGGCGACGCAACAGATACCTGAAACCTGTTGCGTCGACGTCGGCGGCTAGGTTGCAGGGTTTACCAAGTCGAGTGTTTTGTCACCTAAATTAGCGACAAGCGTCAAGTCAAATCAAATAATCGTTGGTACATTTCACCCAAAAGTTAAACAAAAAGTTAGCAGAAACGCACGGGATAATGTTGATTTCAATAATACATAGAAGACTGCCGCGTTTGCGTGCCCGGCAGAAATAAAAAAATCGAAATTTCATTTTTATTTCATTTTCCCAGTTTTTAGGGTCGGCGGAAAATCATGAAATTTTCAGGGCGTTTCGGGAATGGGCCAATGAAAAATCGATGAGATTTTGGTGCGGGCCCGGCACATGATCCGGATCCATGACAGGAACATCATCAAAGCGAGTTTCACAAAAGTCATTCACTTATGAACGCATGAACCTGGGAATTTTGGCTTAAAAAGTTGATAGCAGAGGCCTGCATTGATTAGAAAGCTAGATATTTAATTCATTGATTGATTCATACTTCTGTCTTCAAAGCTATAGGCATTATCCTAAATAAGAAATAGTCCGAATCATGGATGGAATTACTTTGTTCGCACTAGGCCACTAATCTGAATTAATTCGATCTACATGTACACCTGAAATGTCACTATGAATGAAGTAGTTTTAGAATTATAGAAGTATAGAAGTATAGTTTTTCCTGTACATTGACTGAGATGGGCCCAGACTCAGTAATGCACGCTACATACGGAAAAGTATCTTGCAGCGCGACCCCCATGGTCGCACATAATTAAAGGAAATCTAAAAAATTCCGAACCGTTCAGACTGGATAATTTACTGCATTTGTAAGACCAAATGGATTATGACATTTTGGTGGCTAAATAACACGTTCATTTAACGCAGTATTTATGGTAATTACCTATAGAATGCAAGACGTGTCTAGCATATTATCTTTTCACTTGTAGTGCTAACTCCCCATACACGGGTCCTCCGTTTATGTGTACAAAGATGGAGGATTCAAGGAAGTTTCGAAGTACACACTCAAACAATGTTTTCTATGATATTTATAACAGCCACATTTGACCTTTTTAGTGTATTATGTGTACCAGAAAATACTTTTTTTTTCGGTCTTTCCTCTCATAGTTTGAGCGGACGCCTGCAGATACAATACTGGTCATTCGTCCACGACGTTGTATGGATGTAACTTGTGTAAGAACTAAGAAATGTCAACTCGTGACCACGACAACAGTATAGTTTGGTTTACATGTTAGTCATCTGGTTCTTGGTGCGTTCAGCCAAACCGTGTCTGGTCTGTGCGAGGCCGCCATGCAGGTTCGAACAGTCTGTCAGGTGTTGAACGATGGCCGCTGCCATGTTTTTCCCGATATAGTGGTATTTAAGTACTTGCAACACAGTAAACCGGATTGTGGACAAAGTACAGACAACCAACTGACTTTGTATTTAATCAACTTTGTATGTACGTACACGTATGTAAAATAAACTTTTTCACATCTATATTATCAAAACCTTGAAAGATGGCCTGATTTTTTAGATGATCAAAATATATTTGATAAACCACCAACCATACCACAAAAGCGAATTAATAAAAACTTTTTTTTGTGAGTCACTGGTCACCTTCGCCTAATTTACTTAACGCGAGCCAGCAGTTGATTTATGTGGCACTTGAATTTTGACACTGTAAACACTGTAAACAGGCAAAGGTTACAGTCCGTGTCTTACAGACTGAAGTCCGATCGTACTCACACGGACTGTTTAACAATACCGCTCATCTGTACCTTCATAGAGAATCTTGGCCAGAACCAAGTAGAATAAGTTTTGAGACCGCACGCAGCTTTTGACTATTCAAGCGCACTGCAAAAACACAGCACCACCTACCGACAATTTACCTAATAACCCGGTAATTCACGGACTTATCCGATCTGTTCCGACGTTCAGCAAACATGGCAGCCTCCATAAGAAGATGTGTAGCACTGACATTGAGACCGGTAAGTTTCATGTAAGCGGTACGTGACAGTGTCACCTCTCCTTCTGTCTTTGTATAACTTGAAAACTTTATGAACTTTCTGGTTATGCTTCCAGGCAAGGTGTAAGATTGGCGCAGGAATCTTAAGACCAAGTAATAGATAAACTGGACCATATACCTGTTTGATGAACAATGTGAATGTTGACATTTGCTGCATGTCAAGTTCTTGGCCATAGTACTTACACTTAATTCTATACTATGTCCTACTTCCCCTGGCCATCTGTATTTTTACAGCATTCTTTTGGAGTTCATTTACTCTTTTAATTTGGATCCTAAATCAGCAGACACAAAAAGAGGCATATTTCCCCCAGAGAGAATAATAATTAATATTAGAATAATATATTTTAAATAGGTGCTCCATTTTATTGCAATACTGGTACATATGGTCAATATAACTATTTATAGGCCTGAAAGGTGGAAGCACAACCTTTGCCATAAGAAAATTGTTAAATATTGACAAATGTAAAATATGGACCAGGCATGCAGTAGCGCCATCTCTCCATGATAATGCAAACTACTGAATGCATCCTGGCATCTATATATTAATAGCGTACATCGATTTTTGTAATTTTCTTTATCTCCTCTAATACCACAGTACAGATGAAGTACTGTGAATTTTGACATACATATGCTCCGTGGATGTCCGAAGAGATTTCACCCACTTTTATTTGCAATATTTGCGTATTACGAGCAAATAATAAAACCCGGAAAATCTCGAAAATTCTCGAAAAACCTCGGAAATTAATAAAACTTGGAAATATGGCTGGAAAAGCATAAAAACTCATGTAAAATCTAAATCATCGACAAATATAGGCTTACTGTTTATTTAATAAACAAATCATGTTACCATGATAACCCACAGAATTACACCATATTTGTATTTTTAACATAACCTGAAATCACATGACTAAATTAAAAATATAAATTTTGTTTTAAAGAGTAACAATTTATGACATGAAGCATATCTTATATATACATATATATATGAATATATATATATATATATATATATATATATATATATATACACACAAATCTGAATAAAATATATGTATTTGTCATGAATTTCTTTTAAAAATGTTATAATTTTATTTTTAAAAGAATTCCATATTGTAACAACATTGTAGATGTGGAAATGTTTCAGTTCAATCCTTGAGAACAATAATAAATTTTATCATTGTATAGTTTAAACACTAATATGCCAAGAGACTTTTGTGAATCTTTTAATGTGCATAATATCTCATATTGAAAATGATTAACAAATACATATATAATGTATATATCAACGACTCCATTATGATATGTTGTACTTGTAAATATTTTTTTTTTACATGAATTGTTTACTAAATAAACATTATATTTGTTGATGATTAACTTTTTTTATTTTTCCATGTTTTCTAATGAAGCTAAAATCTAACGGTGTTCTATCTGTGACTTTTTCAGAAAATTATATCAGGGAATGATCCCCACAGCAAGGGGCCCTGGCCCTTAAAAGTAAGATTGGTATAAATTATTTAGGATTGATTGCAAAAATAAATATAAATTGTGTTTATTTAAAAATGTGTATGATTTGTTTCATAATGTGGCAGTTTAACAAAGTGTTAACGTAAATTTACTTTATTTCCGAGGGGACAACTTTTTTTCCGACGTACCATGACCATGACTCCAAGATGGCGGCGTAGGAAATTTACAGTGTGATCAACACTAAATAGGGTCGGTTAAAAGCAGTTTTATTCATTTTAAGCAAATGAAAGACAGCTGTATTGTCGCACTTAATCATTCTCTGTTTAATGAATCATTTGAATTACTCATCCACATGTGTTTATATGCTTTTCCGGCCATTTTTCCGAGTTTTATTAATTTCCGAGTTTTTCCGAGAATTTCCGAGTTTTTCCGGGTTTTATTATATGCCCGTATTATGTGCATAATTGATAATTTAATATTTGCTCCCCCGCAGGTGCCTCTTTACTTTGTGTCTTCGGGCCCAGTAACACAATGGCCATAGAGTGTGTGATGGCAAGACAGTTTTAATTCGGGGGCTCTATATGGGGTTTTTGTACCATTGTGGTCACGTGCCAGAAATAATCCCCATCGGTGATCCTTTCTCAAGTGGGGGATCTTTGAAAGAATTGTTTTGCAAGCCTTCATGTGACTGGGGTGTCACACAAAGAGGGCTTCTTCCTGCAACCCCTCTCTCATGTCCTGACATGCTTGAGTGCACATCTACCAGGTAGCAGGAAATGATGATGGTTTGGCCAAAAACAAAAGGTATGGTTATCAGGCACTTTATATCAGAAAGTCAGAAACCTGGGCGGGCAATATTTTACCTTTGTTTTGTATGTTTTGATAAAAATGTCATATGATCAGGGAAAAGCATGGAAATAACAGAATTGATTTGCTAAACAGGTTACAGCACTACATAACAATGGATAGCTAATCAAAATTGATTATTTTATCTAATTGATGAAAATCAAAATCATAATTGATCTGGGGGGGGGGGGGGTTGTAAAACTGACACAGGCAGTGCCTGAGGACCAAACCTGTTATTTTTTTAATAAACACAGTTGCACTTGGTTGCATGAAGTCCAGGGTTTTGTATGCGATTGAGTTCCTTGACAAATATTCACCAACACATGTAGGCCTATAAGGCCATCCTTAAAAATTTCTGAGTTGGGGCTAACATTGGTCCAAAAAAAGTCATCAGGTAGGGAGGAAAAAAAATATTTTTTTTAAAGGAGGATCTGGAGTTTACTACACCTTTTTTTACCGGATATTAGCATATGCGAGGTTTATGTCAAATTACATACCCGTACTCCATTCATTCCTTGCCTCGATACCATTGAAACATGCACAACAAGGTATCTCTGAACAGATTTTGTGTTTTATTACAGGCTTAAAATACTGTACTTGGGTTTAAAATGTTTTAGTACATGCTTTGAACATGTACATGTCAAACATTCACGTATTTGAATAGTTATCAAGTACTTTTCCAACAATGGTCAAGCATGTTATCATGGAAGCATTATAACTGATGTATATCCCTATAAGTCATCTGCTATAAGTCATCTGAGCTATAGTCGTGGTCCATTGTCCGTCGTCCGTCCGGATGTCCGTCCGTAAGACTGGCATGTTTCGACACCATTGGACCTACGAATCTGAAATTCGCCATACAGTTAGATGTCCCCAAAATCTCCTACCATGCCGAAAATTGGGTCAATAGGACTTTGTTCCTTCGGGATATTAAGGAAAAACCTCAATTTTTTATTAGAAATCTTATTTTCACACTTCAGGACTGCCTAATATCAAAACCACTCATCTGGTTTTCTTCATAATTACCATAAATATTCCTCTATGTAGTTCCTATGTTCATGCCAGAAATTAAGTCAGTATTATTTAATTTAAAAAAGTTATGGGCCCAAACATATAATGGACTTTGTAAAAAAATCAGGAAAGATATTTGGTCACTTAAGACCAAAAGTGTTAAAGGTAGGGACTTTTTTTCAGTAATACAACTTTAATTGATCAAAATTTAATTGTATACCAAAAAATAGATCAAAATCTGTTAATTTTTTTTAAATATTGGCAAAAATATAAAATTGGTACCTTAAATTTTTCCCAAGTTTGACCATGGCATGTATTTTTCCTGTAAGTACTGTGGATTTAATTTTCACAGCATGTTTTTGTTAGCATTTTGTCTGTTAACACCAAAAATTTGAAACCAGTTGATCAAAAACTGTAGATTTTATTCATGTTTTCAAGCACCATGTCACATCAAGTTTACATCAAGCTAGTGTTATGCAGTTTGCTAGAGCTCAGCTCCCCATCTTCAGCTCTAATTTCCTTAAATTTAGCATACAGTTAGATGTCTTCAAAATCCCCTACCATGCCAAGAATTTGATCACTAGGACTTAATTCCTTCAAAATATTATTGAAAAACTTCATTTTTCCATTAAAAACCCATTGTTACACTGTGACTCCCTAATATCAAAACCACTGATCTGACTCTGTTCATATATAATATACATATTTTTCTATACATTCGCTATGCACATGCCAGAAATGATGTCAGTATTGCATAATTGTTTTAAGTTATGGGCCCAAACATAATGCACTTTTTAAAAAATCAAGAAATATATTTACTCCCTTAACAAGAGGATTGCTGAAGCTAGAGATTTTTTGTCAGGGATGTAACGTTATTTAATCAAGATTCAATTGAATACCAAAAATTAGTTCTGAATTTTTCAAATTTTATAAGTTATTAGTATAAATATAAAATTAGTACCTTAAATTTTGCCCAACTTTGACCATGGCACGTTTGTTTCCTGAGAGCACTGTTGATATAATTTTCATATCATGCACACATAAGGATTTAATCTTTGTAGTTTAGACAGCTGAAAGAAATTGGCCAAATATAGTAGCTTTTATTAATGTTTTTATGAGACCATGTCAGACCCAGGCTTAATCCAGCCCCTCTTCAGTCACCTGTATGTTGACCTTTCATCAGATTATGCATGCTTGAGCGAAGCATACACTGGGGCAGCCTGGCAGCTAATGCCCAGCCACAGTTGATCCAGGTGTCCAACCCAACTCATCTCGTAGTTGTTTTGAAAAACAACAATAAACAATAAATTAATAATTTTGTAATGGTTTTAAATAACAAATTAAAGAAAAATTAATAGAAAAGGAATTTGTTAGTTGATGAGTAACAGAAAATTAACTTGCAGTTACTGATGATGTAAGAATCTTGTATGGATGGATAGAATGTCAATGTCAATGTTATTCCAAATAACACCATGCAGTCATCTATGGTATTTTTCAGTGAAATTTTAATGATAAAAAATAAATCATATTATTCATTACTAATCATTAGGGATCATATGAAGGAAATTAATGATAGACAAATATGCAGTTGATAATATTAATCTAGATTCCTACGGTGTCTAGTGTGTAGATTGATGTGAAAGTAGTCCAAAGTGAATATATTACATTTATTTTTTTTTAATATAAATAAAAGCCATAAAACCAGGTACTTATGATCAATATTTAAATTTGTGAATTTTGTATATTCTTGATTCTCAACATCTTTGTTTGGCTAAAACTGAATAAATACTAGACATGGTGCGAATGCTTTGCAAATGTATTTGAATACGAATATGAATATGTACTGCATTAAAAATTTTATTGCATAAGAATGGGAATTCAGGTAAAAATGAAAGTATTTGAATACCAGTGCAGATACTTTCAAAATGTATTCATGAATGCATTCATGAATATCTTCTATAATATTCTTTCAGTATTCATTTCAGTTATATTTTATTTTAAAAATCATATGATTTTCTTATTATTTTTTTTAACAAAAATTATATTGGCACAATATTTGTTATTAAATTTTAATAAATAGTTAAACTCTTTTATTATATGTGCTGCTTATAAGTTATATGGCCAAGTCAAAATCTGTGTGACAATAGCACTCCATTTGTTAATAAAATAAATGAAATCAATCCTCTTCCCCGTCTCCAAAGATACTATCAAAATCATACATAAGCTAAACAGCAACAACTCATAATAAAGCTTATATTTATTACCACACAAAACAAGCATGTGCCTCTTTCCCAAATCATATTTTTTATCATATATAACAGCTGAGCGCCGTGACCCATGGGTCCCTTGTTATCCACAGCACCATACATTTAATGGATCTTTATATTAACAGCGTAACGCGATTTGTGTGATTTTCTGTATGTCCAGATTTCAAGTGGATTTCCGATACCACTGAACGGATTGTTGTGTTCGCCTCAAACCGTGCGTAGCACGGATAATTGCTAGTATCATAATATATGAATACTGTTTCTGGTTGAATAATAAAATCACTTGGAAGGCACATACAGAGTGTAAGTCTTAAAGCAAGTCTTTAATAAAATATCTGTTTATTAAATTATATGAATGCATTGTTGCAAAGTATAAAATTAATTATGCAACTCTGAAATAGTGTTTAAATTAATTCAGACAGTCCATAACCTGTACGATTTTCTGTATAACAATATTTTAAAACCTGTTTGTGTGTTACATTTGTTTCCAGACCACCACTAGACAGTGGGTTCGCCATCTGTCCCAAACAAGAAACCTCAATGTGAGTAACAGGAGACTAACAATGGACAAGGAATTTTTTACAATTTTTTAATTCATCTCCTTAGAATTTTTATAACACTTTAGGAATGTTATATAAATTCATTAATATAATGTAAAGAAAGTGTGTACATTAATTGAAATCTTTTAACTTTGATGAGTATTGATATTTAAGTGTTAGAATTTAAATAAAAGGGAAATAAAAAAGTCAGATTTTAACAAATGAGTGATATAAATTATCAAATCACTATAATGATATTAGTGTAATAGGTTTCTTTGAACAAAAAATATATCTCTGTTATATACAGCATCATAATACTTTTGTCAAGTGAGTAACTTTATCCCTTCTGTCAACAGCTGTATTGTCTGCTGTCAACAGCTGTATTGTCAGCTGTCAACCAGGGTTGGGGCCAGGTACCTGTACCTGTACCTATGTACACAATTCAGAGTACCTGTACCTGTAGCAGGAACTAAAGTACCTGTACCTGGTATAAGATACTCCAGGTACAAATTTGATACTTGTACTTGAAATGGACCCCAGGTTTGGGTCAATTGCTTGTACTAAGCTTTCATCCCTGTCAGGGCTGTTACCTTTACCAGGTAAGGGCAGTAACCTATCTTATTGTCAGCTGTCAACTGCTGTATTGTCAGCTGTCAACAGCTGTATTGTCTGCTGTCAACAGCTGTATTGTCTTCAGTCAACAGCTGTATTTTCAAGGATCAAACAAGTTGTTTTTATGAGTGGCACAGATTTTAGATTAGAATGTACCAGACATTACAGCTTTACCCATAATGCCATCTAAATAATTGATGAGAGGTTTTGGAATAGGACTTTGCCATAAATGTTGACAGATTTAAATATCATTCCCAAATTATTTTAAAGTGACTGCTTTTCCTCTACAAATTTAAAGAATTTTTAAACTCCATGAAAAGAAAATGTGAAGAAACTGGAACTGAATTTTACTTTTATCTGTGCATAGTGATGATATTAAGTTTTATTTTTCTTGCAGGATGTAGTGATTGTCAGTGCTGTGAGGACCCCTATTGGGTCTTTCCTGAGCAGTCTGGCTCCAGTGCCTGCCCCTCGTCTTGGCGCTATTGCTATACAGGCAGCTGTCGAAAAAGCAGGTAACAGGTTTATACCCACCAAGAGATTAGAAAGTTCAAAATGGTCCTGCCACATAAGATTCCATTTTTAGCTCAGCTGCCTATATGTCATCTGAGCTATAGTCGTGGTCCATTGTCCGTCGCCAGTCCATCTGTCGTGCTGTCTGTCTATCCATCTGTCTATCCGGATGTCCGTCCGTAAGACTGGCACGTTTCGACACCATTGGACCTACGAATTTGAAATTTGCCATACAGTTAGATGTCCCAAAAATCTCCTACCATGCTGAAAATTGGGTCAATAGGACTTCGTTCCTTCGAGATATTAAGGAAAAACCTAAATTTTTTATAAGAAATCTGTTTTCACACTTCAGGACTGCCTAATATCAAAACCACTCATCTGGTTTTCTTCATATTTACCATAAATATTCCTCTATATAGTTCCTATGTATATCCCAGAAATTAAGTCAGTATTATTTAATTTAAAAAGTTATGGGCCCAAACATAATGGACTTTGTAAAAAAATCAGAAAAGATATATGGTCACTTAAGACCAAAAGTGTTAAAGGTAGGGACTTTTTTTCAGTAATACAACTTTAATTGATCAAAATTTAATTGTATACCAAAAATTAGATCAAAATCTGTTAAATTTTTTTAAATAATGGCTAAAATATAAAATTGGTACCTTAAATTTTTCCCAAGTTTGACCATGGCACGTTTTTAGCTCAGCTGACTATAAGTCATCTGAGCTATAGTCATGGTCCATTGTCCGTCGTCCGTCCGTCCGTCTGACCGTCCGTCCGTCCGTCCGTCCGTAGATGTGGCACGTTTTGAAACCGTAAGATCTAGGAATCCAAAATTCAGCATAATGTTAGATGTCCCCAAGATCTCCTACCAAGCTGAAAACTGGGTCTTTGCGACTTTGTTCCTTTGAGAAATTTAGGTAAAACCTCAATTTTTTATTAATATCCTATTTTCACACTTCAGGACTGCCTAATATCAAAACCACTCATCTGTTTTTCCTCATATTTACCATAAATATTCCTCTATATAGTTCCTATGTACATGCCAGAAATTAAGTCTGTAAAGTATAAATTCTTTAAGTCATGGGCCCAAACATAATGGACTTTGTAAAAAATCAGGAAAAATAATAACTCACTTAACATGAAAAATTTTGAAACTAGAGTCTATTTTCTCAAGTATATAATTATGTTTAATTAAGATTCAATTGTTTACCCAAAATTAGATCTGAATTTTGTAAATTTTTAAAGCTATTAGCATAAAAAAAAATCAGTACCTTAAATTTTGCCCAACTTTGACCATGGCACGTTTTTTTCCTGTAAGCACCATTGATTTAATTTTCACAGCATGTAAACATTAATATTTAGTTTGTCTAAATCTGAAATTTGAAAATAAAAGCTTGAAAATTAAGCTAGTTATTGATTTTTTTTTCTGTAGTCACTTGCTTTGATTTCAGATGCAGGGTCCCACTCCAGGTCACTGGAAGTCAGCTATGCAAGAGTTTCTGATTTGTTACAGTCACTGGGGGAGATCCCCTGCTGTGACAGGTGTACAGTTATTCTCATATCACCACCCCAATCACCCCCCCCCCCTGCAAACCCAACCCACCAAGTGTTATGCAGTAATTGTTATTGTTTTCACTGTATCTCCTTAATTGTAATGCTGTTTCCACTCCGATATGCAAAATCTTTCCTTGAGAAAAAATAATTCAAGGTGTAATCCAGAAGATGCAATGTTGTGTAATGTAGCATTTTTAAAGAAATCAATTTTCTTTTAAATGATTTTAACAAATATAAATGAACCCATCAGTATGCTTAAATTATTATAAAATATGAAGCACATTATGGATAAATAAAGACACAATTAAAAATTGTGAAATCTAAATCAAGTGTTATTTTTAGATATTTATTGTTTTGCAGATTTAAAAGATATATTTTTGTGGTAAAAAATAAATAAACATTTGTATGCATGATGTGGTGTTATCTGACAAGATTGAGATTTATGATGATGCAATTGAGAATTATGAATCAACTTTTATATTCAGATATATATGTTAAATTGGAAATGTATAGAAATATAAACTTAAATTGATGTGATAAAAGAATCAGGATTTAATACAAACATTTGTTCATTATTTTCCTGCCTCAGTGGAATTTGAGATCAGGCTTTGTTTGCCCTGTTTTATGTTGTTAATTAGCTATATTTCAACTGTATACATTTCATAAAAAAATACATATATATTTAATAATATATATTATACAAAAAAATAGATTTAATTGAACAAATGTGTAAACTACTGAAATGGCCACAGTTAATCGAAAAACCAACTAATGATCATGGTAATAGTACAGATCATTTGTTCACAAACTGCTCACATGCTTTAGTTTCAACATTAGGAAACACATGGTCAGGTCACAAAATATTTTTTGCAACAATTTCTTGCTCATCAATACAAACCAATAATATAAACCAACCTTCGCCTTTATTACCTCTTCCTCTTACACTTTATCTCCATTAGATATTATTTTAGATTTTTACCTTCAAGGTTAACGTCAGCTGAGCACAGTGACCCATAGGTCCCTTGTTTTCCTGTAAGTACTGTGAATTTAATTTTCACAGCATGTTTTGTTAGATTTTTTCTGTTAACACCAAAAATTTGAAACCAGTTAATCAAAAACTGTAGATTTTATTCAAGTTTTCAAGCACCATGTCACATCAAGTTTACATCAAGCTAGTGTTATGCAGTTTGCTAGATCTCAGCTCCCCAGCTTCAGCTCTTAGTTCCTTAAATTTAGCATACAGTTAGATGTCTCCAAAATCCCCTACCATGCCAAGAATTTTACCACTAGGACTTAATTTCTTCAAAATATTAATGAAAAACTTCATTTTTCCATTAAAAACCCATTGTTACACTGTAAGACTGCCTAATATCAAAACCACTGATCTGTCTTTGATCATATATAATATACATATTTTTCTATACATTCGCTATGCACATGCGAGAAATGATGTCAGTATTGCGAATTTGTTTTAAGTTATGGGCCCAAACATAATGCACTTTTTAAAAAATCAAGAAATATATTTACTCCCTTAACAAGAGGATTGCTGAAGCTAGAGATTTTTTGTCAGGGATGTAACATTAAGATATAATTGAATACCAAAAATTAGTTCTGAATTTTTCAAATTTTACAAGTTATTAGTATAAATATAAAATTAGTACCTTAAATTTTGCCCAACTTTGACCATGGCACATTTGTTTCCTGAGAGCACTGTTGATATAATTTTTCATATCATGCACACGTAAGGATTTCATCTGTGTAGTTTAGAAAGCTGAAAGAAATTGGCCAAATATTGTAGCTTTTATTAATGTTTATATGAGACCATGTCAGACCCAGGCTTAATTCAGCCCCTCTTCAGTCACCTGTATGTTGACCTTGTTGACCTTTCATCAGATTATGCATGCTTGAGTGAAGCATACACTGGGGCAGCCAGGCAGCTAATGCCCAGCCATAGTAGATCCAGGTGTCCAACCCAACTCATCTAGTAGTTGTTTTGAAAAACAACATAACAATAAACAATAAATTAATAATTTTGTATTGTTTTTTATAACAAATTAAAGAAAAATTAATAGAGAAGGAATTTGTTAGTTGATGAGTAACAGAAAATTAACTTACAGTTACTGATGATGTAAGAATGGATGGATGGATAGAATGTCAATGTCAATGTTATTCCAAATGACACCATGCAGTCACCTATGGTATTTTTCAGTGAAATTTTAATGATAAAAAAATAAATCATATTATTCATTACTAATCATTAGGTATCATATGAAGGAAATTAATGATAGACAAAGATGCAGTTGATAATATTAGATAATATCTAGATTCCTACTGTGTCTAGTGTGTAGATTGATGTGAAAGTAGTCCAAAGTGAATATATTACATTTATTTTTTTAAATATAAATAAAAGCCATAAAACCAGGTACTTATGATCATTATTTAAATTTGTGAATATTGTATATTCTGGATTCTCAACATCTTTGTTTGGCTAAAACTGAATAAATACTAGACATGGTGCGAATTCTTTGCAAATGTATTTGAATACGAATATGAATATGTACTGCATTAAAAAATTTTATTGCATAAGAATGGGAATTCAGGTAAAAACTGTAGTTATAGAAATTGTGTCATTTGATCATTCATTGAGGGAATCCCCGGGAATTCCCTCAATGACGTCAGTTTTCGTCAAACGGTGCAACTCAAAGACTCAAAAGCGTGTCCTGACAAACTGGATTATTTACCCGTGCAGTGACTTTTCTAGCCGTGAAGTACGCTATGAGTTGCGAAGACTTAGTCAAAATCATCGATAAACTTGCTCAGCAATCTCTGAAAACGGAACAAAAGCTTGAGAAGTTGATAGAAAACCTCGACACCCATGTCCAGGATCAGGATCACAATGATGGCACATCACAGACTGTTATAGGCGCCACCGGAGGTCCGTGGTCTGTCTCGTCTAGCCGGCCCGCCTCTGTTGCCGGCCCAGATCTTCAGGCCCTTGCAAAATCAGTAAGTGATAAGTACAGAACTGTTTCTCTGGATGAATTTCATAGACTACATGATGATCGTGCGGGTATTCAACGTTGTGACCAGAAAACCTTGAACATTATAAGCAAGTGTGGCAGTTTTCTCGAAACGGAACTTAAGATACTCCAGTCAGTTTCACAGACTGACGGGTTGCTGACGGCTGAGAAAGCCAGTGAGTTGTATACACTGATAACCGCAAACCTTGCCTATCTCCAAGACGAATATGGATGTTTGTTTGTTGGGGCGATGGGCGATGATAGGACAACAAAATTTTTTCGTGCATTGAGAAAGAATACATGAGCTCTTCCAAATGACGCCATAGATGACCTCAGGTGTGCCGCACAGATATCCGCGAGTTTTCGGCAGCAGACACCGCCCAGACGCCTGTATAACTACAGGGGGCAAGATCACACGTCCAGTTGGTCTACACGCAGCACTCGTGGTGGATACACCTCTCGTCCGCCTCGATTTCAGCGTGGTGGAAACCAATCACGCAATGAACGTGATCCTTACCAATGACTCACCGATGATGACATTCAGTCATAACATTTCACCAGGATATGTGTATCACAATTAATACCATTGTGTGAGATATGCTGTTATACTGTTGCATAAGTTTTTCATAACATTCACTATACATTATTCACGTGTATCATTATATAGTATGATTAAATTGCTCAGGTTAGTGCCACTGAGATACTTTTACACAGTATGTTGCAATGGGGCTACATCAGTGTGTTGATAACTGGAAGTTAAAATACCAATGAAACCGTTCTGAACTGGCTTATAGAGGGCGTGCACATTCCCTTTGACCGTGAACCTGAACGAATTATTTTACCCAACCATAGGTTAACAGAGAGAGAAACTCAGTTTGTTGACACTGAATAAAAGAGTTGCTTCAAACGAAAGCTATTGAGCTACTTGTTTATCGTCCACACTGTGTTTCACCGATCGGTGTTGTGCCCAAGAAAAACAAAAAACTCAGACTAATTCATGACCTACGTAAACTCAATGATTATTGCAAAAAAACCAGCTTCCAGTATGAGGATATACGAGTTGTGTCTAAATGCATTCAGCCACATGATAACATGGTGACGCTTGATATAAAGAATGGTTTTCATCATGTAAACGTCGCTGAAGTTGATCGCGATTACCTGGGGTTTCATGGTGTGTTACCCTTTGGTCTGTCTTGCAGTCCATATTTTTTTGGCAAGTGTCTCAAACCTGTTGTCACTTTCCTTAGGTCACGTGGTATAAGAATTGTGTTATACGTGGACGATTTTCTTATTCTGGCGTCAGAGTCGGATATACTAAAACACAGGGATACTACCATCAAACTACTACACGACCTTGGCTGGACTGTCAACTGGGATAAATCTTCGCTAACTCCTCTCGCAAACAGCTATACTTAGGATACGTTGTGAATACTGAGTGTGAAACTCCAATATTGCAGATACTGAGTTCTAAGTGTCGAAAGTTAAAAAAAGACATTTCCCGAATTCTACGGCTGGAATCAGTATCTGCTAGAGTGCTCGCTCGTGCTGCTGGTCAATGTGTTTCAGTTGTGCGCGCTGTTGACCAGGAAAGCTTTTGCTGCATAGTGTTTACCGTTTGTTACGTACCAGAACGGACTGGAATAGTATACTTTTCATAACTCAAGCAGCTCGAAAGGACCTCACATGGTGGGTGAAATCCATAGACTGTTGGAACGGTTTCCGAATCAAACTCCGTGTTCCTGAGATCCAAATAGTTACTGATGCAAGCCCTTCTGGTTACCAGGCTTGGGTCAAGTTCAGGGGGTCAGTACTTGAGTACAAGTACAAGTACTGCAGAATTTGTCAAGTACAAGTACAAGTACAAGTACACAATTTTTCAATGTACTTGAGTACAAGTACAAGTACAGGGGTCTGTACTTGAGTACAAGTACAAGTACTTTTAATTAAAAAAGCAATTTTTCTGAATATTTATTGATAAAACAATTATCTATATTATACACACTGTTACACAGTCAGATATCAGTACTGGTACACAAAAAAGTGGGTTGATGCTCCAATTGCTGAAAGTTTTTTTTGTTATTCTAGGTAATCCAGGGTGACAGTCTTGATGGCCTTTTAGTATTTATATACACTATTACACAGTTGTATATCAGTACACAAGAAATGGTGCTTTGATGCCTATTCTGAATGACTATTCTGAATCTGCCAATTCTGTCACTTATTATATAGTGGCTTTAGAGTCTCTGTACTGGTCTGTCAGGAGTGTAAAACTCACAGCTGATCAGCTAAACAGTCCACCTGAGGGTTGGGTATAGTTCAGCTGTGACAACTCCATTCCAGATTTACTCATTACCAACTAGTGGTGGGCTGATCGAGTTTTATCGAAAGTCAGTCAGTTTCCTGCCTCTTCAAGCACTCGATTAACAAAGGCAACTATCGATTACATCATAATCATGACTTTTTTGCCCCAGAATGCCTATTATCTTATAGCAGTGCTGCCATTTTATACTTTTTTAAAAGTATTATACTTTTTTTTCTGAAAAGCTACTTTTTATACTTTTTTTATACTTTTTTCAGGTGTAAATACTTTTTTATACTTTTTTTAGCTCAGCTGACTATAAGTCAAGAGTTTCAGAGTTTCATTTTAGCAGGGCCATTTTCTCTAAGCTTTCAAATGGTAATAAATATACATGAAAAACCAAAAGAAATAAAAATATTTTCAGTTACTAATATTTTCCAAAATTCAGCTGAGCGATGTGACCCATATGTCCCTTGTTTAACAAAATAGCATGGTGAGATTGGGCTATCCAGTGGTATATCTAAAGATTAAAAGAGTTAAAATGAGATCTGACAACGTGCTTTCCCAGTGTCTTTGCAGGAATGTGTGTTCTCTGTTGTGTGGAGTTTATGCTGAGCTGTTCATGGCTTACTGACAAAATTCCAAGTGCTGAAATGTCAGAAACTGGAGGCTCAACAAGAATAACTCCACACAACACTGTACACATAATTTCGAAAAAAAATCAAGGTAACAAATGCTTGCATATCAGGTAAGTTGTCATGAATTTATACTTTTTTTATACTTTTTTTTAACAATTTTGATACTTTTTTTGGTAACGAATGATACTTTTTTTTTATAAATCTAGAGTGGCAGCACTGTATAGGCTAAAATTATTCTTCCATTTTTTACAACATTCTGCGGTTCAAATAATTAGTCTTTGTTCCCGTATTAACTTCCGTATGTAACTGAGTATAACACAGTAGATGCGAGAACAGAGGTATTAATAAACCTCTGTGAACTGGCAGGGAGCTGCAGAATTAGCGTGGAGTTTTGTAACAGATGTACATTGCACAGTATGGGCCGTATGGCGTTAAAATGCTCCATAAATTCTCTAGGTCTATGCAGCAAGTAGTTGTCCTGGATAGTGGTTTAATTCTTGTTTATTATAAATAATTATAATGAAACTTTGAAAAGCATATCTTACTGATAATAGGATAATATAAATAAGGCAAAACTTCTATTCTTTAGGTAGAATTACTAAGACATGCGGGCTGGATTAAGAAAGTACAGTTTCACAGATAATTGCATATTTCTTTATATTTGCCTGAATCAATTACTAATGGATCATCGATCGGTTTGCTTAAACCGATGATAGATGATGAAAAAGGAACCGACTCCCACCACTTATACCAATATGACCTTCTCAGTTACCACGGCTAATTAGCCTGGTGCATGAGCAGATGTAACCTGGGACAAACTTACTCAGCAGATCTATTAAGTGGGTAGTGTTTCCTCAAGCTGTTCATATAATCAGGTCTGAGGATAGACTATTAGCTTTTTCCATGTAATAGTAATAGACTCAAAAATTTGAGCTGTAAAAGTAATAGTTATAGAAACAGAAGGCAAAGTAATAGAGTAATACATATTACTTTCTGTTACTTCCTGTGAGCCCCTTGATCTTGAAGCATATCAGCAAATAATGCTGAACAGATTCAGTTCCTGTCAAGTAATTGCCCAGGATGTGCCTATTGTGGAGGCAAGCATGGGCCAGCTGCCACATTGCTTGTGACCACTGGTGCTAATTACATAAGAGTACTGGACAGAGTTGGTCACAGCCAAATAAGTTACCTGGCACAATCTGACCTTTGATTAGTAAACCATGGATAAACAGAGGCATGTTTGATGTTAAATAGTGTAGGCTATTATTATTGTGACATTTACATCTTGTCGCACATCCATCAATCCATATGCTCTGTAATCAAAATAATTTAAAAAAATACATGTAATTGACTAGTACTTGAAATGTACTTGATTTTTCAAGTACATTTTTAGCAAGTACAAGTACAGTAAGTACAGTACAAGTACTGTACTTGGTAAAAAGTACCAAGTACAAGTACAGGCCAAGTACTGAAAAATTTGTACTTGAGTACAAGTACCAAGTACAAGTACATGTACTTGACCCAAGCCTGCTGGTTACGGGGGTGTCTGCATGGACTTTGAAGCTTCGGGTTTTTGGACACCATATGTAGCACAAAAATGTCAAAATTATCGCGAACTGATGGCTGTGTTAGTGTCGATCAACGCGTTCGAGCATATTATCAGGAAAAAATCGGTTCACGTGTTGACAGACAACTTTACTGCTATGACGTATATCAATCATGGAGGTGGTCCAAGTCCACAGTTGACAAAGATCGCCAAAGCCATATAGGGGATTCTTAATCCTCCTCATGAATAATTAATCAGCTAGCGAAAGCGAAGCTTACTGGGAATAACAGGGAGCATGTGCTCACTCACCATGGCTATGTACAGCAACACAGACCTGTCAGTTGTTCCATTGTATCCACTTCAAATTTGTGGATGCTTACAAACAAATTTTGTTAAAAGCATCTGGAAAGAAGTATAAATCCAAAGGAACCTGCTGCTATGAGCACAATGTGAACCCGACTTGTAAGGGAGGTACTTTCCAGTGACTCTTAACATAATAAAGTTAAAGACCCTTGGGCTCACATCTACTTGGCTCTACGGTCTATGCTAGCTATGAATCAAACCACAGGATGCCATTAATTGCCCGAGGTCAATTAAAATATCAAGATATACAAGTGTCGGGCACAGGTGCTGACTGATACACATTCCAGACAGCACAGAATGAGGTGGTCTGTTCGTGGTTCCTCTGATTGTGTACATTAATACTAAGTTTCTTGTTTCATGTACAGTAGGCAACAAGAGACACACACACCAAAACACTTTCGGCAGTACGCTCACAAGGCTGCTTATACTGCCATTATGAAGTCATTAACTTGATAAAGACTAATAAAGCATAAATGAAACATGTCTGCCTCTGTGATTGTTAAAAATGTTCTGAAATGAAATTATGAAATGTTTTCTATTCACAAGCCTATTAAAAATATAGATGTAGGTATGCTGTATCTGGCACCAATAGAAAATACACTGTATTTTTAGTGGCATAACCAACACATAGCTGTCAAGTGAAACACTATGTCACAGGTCATTTAAAAAAATATATCGCTCCTCATTAGATAGTGATATGGTGAGTTCCTGGGCATGGCAAGGATTATATTAGTGCATGGGCAGAAACAGAATTTTATAAATGACACCTTTTTCCCGCAAGACTTTACATAATTTGAGAAAAAAATATAAAAATATGTAAGGTATGAATTATGGAATAATATATTCATTTTAATTAATGCTCAACACTTCACCAGCTCCACACCTTTTAAATCAGGTTAGTTCCTTAAAAAATTCTGTATAAATTGAATATGAAAAGTAATGTGTCATATACTAAAACTTCATATTTGTTATGAATAAAGAGTTAAAATATACTGACGGCGTGTCCTACAGCTGTGTGACATAAATTGCATTGACAAACAATGGAAACAGTGACACAAGAATTGCATGAGTTAAATATTCTTTAAATTGCAGTGGGTCTAGGCTGGTCATGTGGGGATATATCTATAATTGTTTCGCAGTCATGTAATTTAAGGGCCTTAAAGCTATCCACAGATGCCATCTTAGAGGGCCTCAAGTAAAAATGAGATAAAATGATGACATTAAGTTTTGGTAATATAAAATGTAAGCCCCTTCAACCAATTGAGACATACCAATGTATCTATTATCTATAAACCAGTAAGGGGATCAATGCTTGGCTGGTAAAAACTATATGCAGATCTTTGCTAAATGTCACCATCAAGTTAAATATGTTGGTAGTCTTCTATCATTATTTATTAATGTTATTTATTTATTTTAATAAAGTTCAATTAATTGCATGTGTATGGACACAGATTTTGTGAAACAGCACAGTATTTAAAAATATCTTGACACGTACATAATAAAGGTAAGGCAAAACCAAATGAGGGCATGGACCATGTAAAAATGATATTTTAATATGTGCCTTTATAAATTGATACAGATCATTAAAAATCATTGTTCTAAAATGGTTGTTCATTTACTCAATTCTATGAACAAATATAACAAACAGCAGACCAAACCAGGAACATATGAACACACAATCACAAAGAGTCCCTCGTCCAGATGTATGAATTAATTAGTAATTTCCACTGTTTCTTTCTACCTGGATCACTTATGAAAACTAATGAAAAATCAAATCTGATGTCCAATTAGTAAATGAGTAGGATGAAGGAACAGAATAGGCTGTGACACGACCTGCCTTGCTGAGCTAAACTGTATCAGCACATGTGTTACTGCTGTGACAAGTGAGCACGTGTCTTTGTTATTCCCCATTGGCCTCACTTTGGCCTCTGGTATGTGTGGCATGCATAGAATTTAAGAGTCCCCTATGGATAAAAGCTCACCGCATCAACGCAGAAGTATCAGCAGGATACTTGGCGGGCAGTATAAATACGCACGCCGACCGTCTGAGCCGCCTAAATCCGAAATACGAATGGACTGTACACCCACGGCTTTTCGCATATATCGACAGATTATGGGGGCCACATACAGTGGACCGTTTTGCCAGTCTGCAAAATGCTCAGTTGCCGATGTTCAACTCCAGATTTTGGGAGCCAGGGACCACAGGGGTCGACGCACTGGGACAGGACTGGTCAGGCCACAAAAATTGGGTCAACGCTCATTTCGCCTGCTTGACAAGGTCATCGACAAGGTGATACAGTCCGGATCCGAGGCCACTATAGTTGCCCCTTGCTGGCCAAGCCAACCATGGTTTCACCGCTTACAGACACTGACTATCCGGCATCCACTTTGCCTTCCAAAGAACAGTCAGCACATAAATGCAAAGTTCCCGGATGCGGAGGTGCTTCGAAACCCCAGGTGGCACCTCTATGCCTGGAGAGTGTCTGGAAGGAATGCCTCGACAAACGCGGTTGGTCAAAGTGAGCCCAGGCGCAATTCAGGTTGTTCTTAGCACCGTCCACCTTAAATAACTATGATCGACATATTGCGCAGTTTCACGAGTTCTGTGCGAGTAAAGGCGTCTCACTTGATCATGAACCTACCCTTTTGGACTATTTATGTACATTGGCTGATGCCTCGGAACGCCCAGCGTCTAAGTTGCGATGTGCTAGAGCAGCTCTTTCCCACCTTTTTGATGCGCTAGGTGGGGAAAATCCAATGCGTGACCTGTATGTATGTTGATTTGTGACAGCCTTGATAAAATCAGGTACCTTTCAGGTGTGCCTTCGGTCGCGCGTTATTCCGGTTCAACCAATACGCTACTTATTCCTTAACTGGTCAGATAACGACCTGTTATGCATCAAGGATCTTCGCGCGAAGTGCCTTACATTGCTGGCACTAACTCTGATGTTGCGCCGTTGGATGTTGCCCCGAAAGCGGTGTCTTTTTGTCCGCAGCGTCTGACTACCACATCGCTGATATTTGGCCGATCAAACGTGTCATTCGAAGGTGATGGGTCTGCAATCCTGTGTCTGCAAGGTATCAAGAATGATACTGACAGAGCTGGTTTTGAGGTAAACCTTCCTCCGTCCAGCATTACAAAATTATGCCCAGTTCACACGCTGCGATGTTACATAGAACGTACTGCGTCATTCACATCTGTTGAAGGGCATCCCGTGTTCATATCTCTTAAGCCACCCTATCGTGCCTTGTCTGCTCAGTCTATCGCTAATTGTTTGAATGACGTGCTGAGATTGGCCGGGTTGTACCCAGAATTTACGGCAAAGGATTTCCATCCCACAGGTGCGACCATGCAGGTTGAGGCAGGGGTCGAACCCAGGAAAGTCATGAAGGTTGGGCGTTGGAAAACGGACACTGTTTTCTTTGATCACTATGTACATGCACAAACCCCTGATGTATTCTGTGACAATGTCCTTTTGCCATGATTTTAAAGAGTGATTATGCTTTGTTGCGTAACCAGTACATTTTCTGATACCTGGGATTCTGTCTTTACTTTAATGCCCACTGTTATCGTATGTATTTATGAATCACAGGTCAATTTCCTTTTCTTTTTATGTTTCCAGTTTTTATCTGGTTGCTTCAGCATTTTTAAGGACACTTTCTGTATTTCTGCTTCTCCAGTGTTTTTATTTTGCTCTCTATAAGGCTATCAAATGACACTTCATTTTGTTTAACGTAAGTTTTGAAGAAACTGTAGTTATAGAAATTGTGTCATTTGATCATTCATCGAGGGAATCCCCGGGAATCCTTCAATGACATCAGTTTTCGTCAAACGGTACCAGTTTTATGTAATGTTAGTTTTTATTTATTACGACATGTAATTTTCATTTTAATTAATTAATTATCAGGATTTGTGAGTTTCACCATGAGGTTGTACAATTTACGAAATAAAGGCTATAAAATGACACTTCATTTTGTTTAACGTAAGTTTTGAAGAAATGAAAGTATTTGAATACCAGTGCAGATACTTTCAAAATGTATTCATGAATTCATTCATGAATATATTCTATAATATTATTTCAATAATCATTTCGGTTATATTTTATTTATAAGCTAAACACCAACAACTCATAATAAAGCTTATATTTCTTACCACACAAAACAAGCATGTGCCTCTTTCCCAAATAATATTTTTTATCATATTTAACAGCTGAGCGCCGTGACCCATGGGTCCCTTGTTAAAACATTGTATGATTGAATGCATGTCAGTTAGTTCTTCCCTGTGTTGCCTGTGCCATGACAAAGTGGAAAAGATGGCACTGCAAAGAATGCATGAAAAAATATATTGTCTGCAGGACTTAAGAAAAGCAGCACAAAAGGAGCAGTGCAAAACTGTGATTTTCTTTCAGCTCATCTGGCCATTGGCCTGCTGAGCTTATGCCACATAGATGCAGTGTCAGGTTTATATCTTTAAGTCCATCTGTGTCCAGCCTCAATTCACAAGAAATGCTTCTTCTCCCTTATTTCTCAACATATTTTGATTTTATTGAGTTTATCTGATATGGTTAGGTATGGGATTTTTAACTTCTACCAGAGTTGGGTCCAAAAGAACTCGTACTCATGAGTACTTTTTTGAGTACTCAGTACTCTAATTCGAGTACTTTTTAAAAATCACAAAAGTACTCGTACTTGTACTCGAGTACTTTGAAAGTACTCGGTACTCATATGAGTACTTCATGAGTACTTTGGGTATTTCATATTTTTCTAAATAAACTTTAATCTCATTTTATTATATTAGTAATAGTTTATTATAGAATATTGTAGCAAGATATACTAGTATATAATATATAACATATATAACATATATACAGTGGTTTCGAGAAAGGCTGCGACACTAACCTTGTCTGCCTTGATGCCTCGTGGGCTTTTGATAGGGTGTGGCACAAAGGTCTTGTACACCAACTTAAATTAATGGGTATAGAGGGCGCCTTACTTAATTTCTTAAATAGCTACCTGAGCGGACGGAAAAATTGTGTGATACTATATGAAATACAGTCCAGCTACTCGGATATTAAGTCAGGAGTGCCCCAAGGTTCAATCTTGGGGCCTCTTTTGTTTTTAGTATATGTTAATGACATATATAACAGACTAGAAAATAACTTGAGAATGTATGCTGATGATACATGTTTGTATGCAGCAGTTACTTATCCAGACGTTACTGCCATATCCTTAAACAGGGATCTAGAAAGAATAAACCAGTGGGCACAAATGTGGAAACTTATGTTTAATCCTAATAAAACTAGCGTGATATGTTTTTTTAATAAAACGGCTAAAGTCAACTACCAACCTCTGTATTTTAATAATATAAAATTAAATGAGACTAACAGTGTAAAATATTTAGGAGTCACACTGACATACAACCTGTCTTGGGTGGATCACATTAATCGTATATGCATTAAAGCTTCTAAGTGATTGAGAATTTTAAAATATTATAAATATAATCTGTCCATGAAAACATTAGAAAGGTTATATAAGGCAATGGTCAGACCAGTCCTGGAGTACTGATCACAACTATTTAATAATTGTTCTACAAAACTTGCAAATAAATTTGACAGCATACAAAGAAAGCCAGCAATGATATGTACTGGTGCTATGGCTACAACAAGCTCACAGAAATTAATTAAGGAACTAAAATGGCCTAATCTGAAAAACAGACGTGAATTCAAAATTATTCTAATGTTTCAACGAATGTTCCATGGTTTGGCTCCATCTTATTTAAGTAACCTGGTACCCATTACCACCTTCACAATAGTACACTACAATCTTCGTGGTGAGGAGGACCTTTGTCCAACCTTCTTTAAAAAAGAACAAAGCAGACGTTCAATTCTTCCAGCTGCTTGCCTTCAATGGAACAAACTGCCTTTTAATATTCGGATTATTCAGAATAAAGACTCCTTTAAAAATGTATTGAAAAAACATATATTCTGCGAAGAACACACTGTAAAGAATATATATGTCATTAAACAAAGGAAAATAGAAATAATAATCAACAGGCTAAGATTCGGAGTTGTCAATTAAATAAATATCTTTTTAATATAGGAAAATCAGATAATCCTTGCTGTAAGTGTAGAATGGCAGATGAAACCGTAGAACACTACATGCTAGATTGCATCACGTATAATAATTGCAGATCATGCTTATTTAACGGAATTAAAAATATACTATCTAAAGGAAATTTACAGGCTGCCCTATTCAGCAACCATGGACCGAGAAAAAAACTGAACAAAAACTGTTATTAAACGCATTATTGTATGGTGATAATTTCCCAACTAATGCAATTAGAGATAAAGTATTAATATTAATCCAGAAGTATATACTGAACACGAAGAGATTTTAGACGAAATGCTTAGTGATCAATCAATTAATCAAAGATTATGATCAATACAAATTGTTTATATTTCCCTCCTTTTGTCTTCAGTGTGTGCATTTTTTGTTAAACATATCGCATTTATAACTGATACTTTCTGTATAATGTAAATGACCAGTTATGTTTTTTTTAATGCTTGTTTCACTGTGATTATTGTTTTGATTATTGGGTATTGTATATGTTTTGTATTTATTATAATTTATGTATTTAAATGCATTATTTTTTTGCAGACAGGAGAACATGTTTCATTAGCCATAATGGCTACTATGTAATCCTGTTAAAATAAATATGTTTAAATTAACATATATAATATCATATCTAATAGTACTTAAAGTAATTCATCTATAACTAAAACTATTATATCATTGATAACTACTACAATTACTTTCCTTCTTTTACTAATACTAACACTTTTATTTAATATAAAATATAAATAAATTGAACTATTTTATTATTAGCTCAGCTGACTATAAGTCATCTGAGCTATAGTCGTGGTCCATTGTCCGTCGTCCGTCCGTCTGTCCGTCCGTCCGTCCGTCCGTCCGTAGATGTGGCACGTTTTGAAACCGTAAGACCTAGGAATCCAAAATTCAGCATAATGTTAGATGTCCCCAAGATCTCCTACCAAGCCGAAAACTGGGTCTTTGCGACTTCGTTTCTTTTAGAAATTAAGGAAAAACCTCAATTTTTTCTTAAAATCCTATTTTCACACTTCAGGACTGCCTAATATCAAAACCACTCATCTGTTTTTCCTCATATTTACCATAAATATTCTTCTATATAGTTCCTATGTACATGCCAGAAATTAAATCTGTTAAGTATAAATTCTTTAAGTTATGGGCCCAAACATAATGGACTTTGTAAAAAATCAGGAAAAATATTTACTCACTTAACATGAAAAATTTTGAAACTAGAGTCTGTTTTCCCAAGTATATAACTATGTTTAATTAAGATTCAATTGTTTACCCAAAATTAGATCTGAATTTTGTAAATTTTTTAAGTAATTAGCATAAAAATAAAATCAGTACCTTAAATTTTGCCCAACTTTGACCATGGCACGTTTTTTTCCTGTAAGTACCATTGATTTAATTTTCACAGCATGTAAACATAAATATTTAATTTGTTTAAATCTGAAATTTGGAAGTAAAAGCTTGAAAATTAAGCTAGTTATTGATTTTTTTCTTGAGGCTCTATTATAGTCATTTGCTTTGTTGACAGATTACAGATGCAGGGTCCCACTCCAGGTCACTGGAAGTCAGCTATGCCAGGGTTTCTGATTTGTTACAGTAACTGGGGGAGATCCCCTGCTGTGACAGGTGTACAGTTATTCTCATATCACCACCCCAATGACCCCCGACCCCCCCCCCCCCCCGCAAACCCAACCCACCAAGTGTTATGCAGTATTGTTATTGTTTTCACTGTATCTCCTTAATTGTAATGCTGTTTCCACTCTGATTTGCAAAAACTTTCCTTGAAAAAGTAATTCAAGGTGTAATCCAGAAGATGCAATGTTGTGTAATGTAGCATTTTAAAAGAAATCATTTTTCTTTTAAATGATTTTACCAATCATACTGAAGCCCATCAGTATGCTTAAATTATGATAAAATATGAAGCACATTATGGATAAATAAAGACACAATTAAAAATTGTGAAATCTAAATCAAGTATTTTTTTTAGATATTTATTGTTTTGCAGATTTAAAAGATATATTTTTGTGGTAAAAAATAAATAAACATTTGTATGCATGATGTGGTGTTATCTGACAAGATTGAGATTTATGATGATGCAATTGAGAATTATGAATCAACTTTTATATTCAGATATATATGTTTTATTGAAAATGTATAGAAATATTAACTTAAATTAAAAAAAATTGATGTGATAAAAAAATGAGGATTTATTACAAACATTTGTTCATTATTTTCCTGCATCAGCAGAATTTGAGATCAGGCTTTGTTTGCCATGTTTTATGTTGTTAATTAGTTATATTTCAACTGTATACATTTCATAAAAAAAACATATATTTAATAATATATATTTTACAAAAAAAAGATTCGATTGAACAAATGTGTAAATTACTGAAATGTCAACAGTTAATCGAAAAGCCAACTAATGATCATGGTAATTGTACAGATCATTTGTTCACAAACTGCTCACATGCTTCAGTTTCAACATTAGGAAACACATGGTCAGGTCACAAAATATTATTTGCAACAATTTCTTGCTCATCAATACAAACCAATCATATAAACCAACCATGGCCTTTATTACCTCTTCCTCTTACACTTTATCTCCATTTGATATTATTTTAGATTTTTACCTTCAAGGTTAACGTCAGCTGAGCACAGTGACCCATAGGTCCCTTGTTAATACATTCATGCAATTCATGTGTACATGTGTACAGCATTATATATTTCCAGCAAGATAAGTACAACATAATGTTCAATAAAACATTAAATCAGCAAATTCATACAGAGTAATATTTTAAGAGAAAAAAATCTAATTTTTAACTCAGCTGACTGTAAGTCATCTGAGCTATAGGGATCACTCTTTGTCCGTCGTCCGTCTGTCTGTCCGTCTGTCTGTCCATCTGTCTGTTAACCTGGCACAAATCGTAACCGCTGGACCTAGAATCTTGTAACTTGACACTCTGAGAGGTCCATGAAAAATCTCCTTGGAAACCAGAAATCAGGTCTCTGTTACCCATATCCTTCAAGCTATGGGGCCCTAAAGTACCCCCCAGAATAGTGAAAAATTTCATACAAAAACTTCAATATCTCATTAACTACATCACTGATGGTCATGATTTTTGGCATACATATTAATCATGGAATGTTTCATCAGTTTCTGCAGACTGGTGGCGCAACCTATATTTTTCGATTTTTTACGAATTTTTTTCTCTATTTTTGAGACCTTTAAAAATGTGGACATCTGTTAACAGGGCACAAATCGTAAAGACTGGACCTAGAATCTTTATTCTTTATATTCTGAGAGACCTATGAAAAGTCTCCATGGAAACTAGAAATTAGGTCTCCGTTACCCATATCCTTCGAGCTATGAGGCCCCAAAGTACCCCCCAGAATAGTGAAAAATTTCATACAAAAACTTCAATATCTCATTAACTACATCACTGATGGTCATGATTTTTGGCATACATATTAATCATGAGATGTTTCATCAGTTTCTGCAGACTGGTGGCGCCAACTGTATTTTTTCGATTTTTTACGATTTTTTCTCTATTTTGGGACCTTTAAAGATGCAGTCATCTGTTAACAGGGCACAAATCATAACAACTGGACCTAGAATCTTCTGTCTTGACATGCGGGGAGGCCCATGAAAAGTCTCCTTGGAAACCTGGAATTAGGTCTCTGTTACCCAGATTCTTCAAGCTATGGGGCTCTGAAGTACCCCCCAGAATAATGAAAATTTGATACAAGAACTCAAATATCTGAACAACTAATGCATTGATTACCATGAATCTTTGCATGGATATTGATCATGGAGTGCTTCATCGGTTTCTGCAGACTGGTGGCGCCACCTGTATTTTTTTATTCTTTACAAATTTTTTTCACTATTTTTGAGACCTTTAAAGATATGAACATCTGTTAACAGGGCACAAATCATAACAACTGGACCTTGAATCTTCATTCTTGACACACTGGGAGACCCATGAAAAGTCTACATGGAAACCTGAAATTAGGTCTCTGTTACCCATATCCTTTAAGCTGTATGGCCCCAAAATACCCCCCCCCCCCAGAATAATGAAAAATTTGATACAAAAACTGCAGTATCTGAATAACTACAACACTGTTGGTCATGAGTTTTGGCATACATATTGATCATGAGATTTTTCATCAGTTCCTTCAGACTGGTGGAGCCACCTGTATTTTTCAATTTTTTACGAATTTTTTTCTCTATTTTTGAGACTTAAAAATGTGAACATCTGTTAACAGGGCACAAATCGTAAAGACTGGACCTAGAATCTTCATTCTTGACACACTGAGAGACCTATGAAAAGTCTCCATGGAAACCAGAAATAAGGTCTCTGTTACCCATATCCTTCGTGCTATAGGGCCCGAAAGTACCCCCCAGAATAGTCAAAAATTTCATACAAAGAGATCATGAGATGTGTCATCAGTTTCTGCAGACTGGTGGCTCCCTAGAAACCTGGAATTAGGTCTTTGTTACCTATATTCTTCAAGCTATGGGGCTTGTTTCAAATTTTTACAATTTTTTTTCTCTATTTTTAAGACCTTTAAGGATGTGGTTATGTGTCAACAGGGTACAAATTGTAACAACTGGACCTAGAATCTTCATTCTTGTCATGCAAGGAGGCCCATGAAAAGTGTCTGTGGAAACCTGAAATTAGTTCTCTGTTTCCCATATCCTTCAAGCTATAGGACTCCGAAGTATCCCTCAGAATAATGGACAATTTGATACAAAAGCTGAAGTATCTGAACAGCTAATGTAGAGGTCACCATGATTCTTTGCATGCATATTGATTATGGAGTGTTTCATCAGTTTCTTCAGACTGATGGTGCAACCTATATTTTATTAAATTTTTTCGAATTTTTTTCTCTATTTTTGAGACCTTTAAGGATGCTGTCATCTGTTAATGTGGCACCAATTGTAACAACTGGACCTAGAATCTTCATTCTTGTCATGCAAGGAGGCCCGTGAGAGTGTCTGTGGAAATCTGAAATTAGGTCTCTGTTACCCATATCCTTCATGCTATAGGACTCCAAAGTATCCCTCAGAATAATGGAAAATTTGATACAAAAGCTGAAGTATCTGAACAATTAATGCAGAAATCACCATGATTCTTTGCATGGATGTTGACCATTCAGTGTTTTTATAATTTTCTGCAGACTGGTGGAGCCACCTGTAATTTTTTTAAAGTTTACGCATTTTTTCCCATATTTTGAGATATATAAAAACAGAAACAATCTTGGCTTATTCTTTAATCTGTTTGATGCTTCAGTTGAATGGGTATATACTACCATTCAGATGATAAAATTTCCTTTTGCAAATCTCTTCCCAGTCAGCTGAGCGTCATGACCCATGGGTCACTTGTTTATTTAAAAATAAAAAAGTTTAGATTTGCCACAATTCAATACAAAGAAATATACTCAGAACCTGTTCATAATAACATAAATTCAGCAGTGCTCTGGGGCCTAGACCAATCAAGCTTGAATTAATTTATTTATGAAACTAAATGTGAGTGTAGGTTTAGCAGATTTTCAGTAGGAATTTCAGTCTTTGATGAGCTCTGTACACAGTCTGTGGCACAACTAAGACTCAACTGTTGAATGTCAACTGATTGACCCATGAAAAGCTGTGACTATCAGACCATACACCCCATACTGCTACAACATATGCTTCTGCATCATATTCTACTATCAGCTGACAATAACTTGCCCAACATACTGTGTATTAAGCCTACTTAATGAATCAACAGTGAGAACCAGGGGTTGACCTCAAGCCAAAGTCTTCTGTCCAGTGCCCACTGGACTATGAAAGCACCCAGCATAAACTAATCACACTACACTGGGGCCTTCATTATACTCTATCAACCTAATCAAACAAACACTGAATTCATCAGACATGTTAGCCTAGGGTTGTAATAGAAAAGTAATAGCTATTATTTTATTACTAGGGATACTTTTACCATTACTAATTCAAATTTCTTTTTTATCAATTGTAATATTACTCTTACTAACTTTGAAAACATGTAATATTCTATTTATATTACACATTACTATCGCCTCATTCCTTGTTGTAATAATCACTGACGTAACTGTTGTTAATACTCATAAATTATTACACATGATGAATGACATGGTCAGTCTTTCAGATATGTTGTTTTATACTATTTTCACATAAACCGGTTGTCATTTAATATCTTCATTAGGCTACAGCCACATATTATTCATAAGTTGATATTATATAAATAATAACATTTTGTTGTTATTATTATTATAATTGTTATCATTGTTATTATTATATGATTACATATGGTTAACATATGGTTATATGCTTTATACAATGTCAATGAGATTTCTTTTAACAATATAACTTTTATTTATTAACCTTTATGTAACTTTTTTTATGTTGTAACTTGTAGTTTCTGAACATTCCCACTACTATTTTGAATTTGCATAATACAACATTAAGTAAATTGTTTATCTTGTCCTGGCTAAGAAATGTATTTTTGAGACCTACAAGACCAGATGTTTCTTCAATGCACACCGTCTACTTTAATAAGTTAATGTTTTGATATATTTCCTCTGTATATGGCCTGTTTATATGCCCTAGAGTTTGCATTTCGCCTCAGTATTTTAATTAAGCATAACACAACTTTGTATATATTTTTATTTTGTACTGGGTTTTCATTAATAAAAATATTTTTAACTTTCTGAGAATATATTTATTCTAATAACATCATTTAACAAGTTTGGTTACAAAAAGTACCCATTTAAATACTCATGAGTAATTTTGATGACTCGGTACTTGTACTCGAGTACTTTTGAAAAAAAGTGCAAAAGTACTCATCCTTGTACTCGTACTCAAGTACTTTAAAAGTACTCAGACCCAACTCTGACTTCTACTCACAGTTTTGAAATTAATTGATTATGCAAAATTTAAAAAATCAAAAAGTAAAACTTCTCCTTTATTTATTTACTGATTGGAGTCTGCTTGATTTATCTGATTTGGCATGGAGCCACTTTCAAAAAGTTTACTTAGATTTTTTAACTTACAGGTGGGGCCTCCTGAGATACCAGCTTCCTGTGATGACAATTTTCTGTGATCAAAATTTCAATCTGTGCATCTGTTGAAATTGGAATAATTTTATGTTGTGAGGATGCCAGATGAGCATTATTGATATACATGTTTTTTCTCACCATCTGAAATTTACTCATCGAGACAAAATAAGTTAAAGTTTGCAAGCTTGCAGGAAGGATGGATAAAAAATGTGACTCATACCTTGTAAAGATGGGTTTGAAAACACCAAATTGAATTATTTTCAGTTATTATTTTTAATTATAAGGCAGGAGCACCAGTTAGTAGCATTATATAAATGGCACTCATTAACAAATAAAAATTCCAGAAAATTATGAGCAGAGAATGTAGAACAGTATTTTTGGGGTGTTTGGCTTAAGAGTGTAAAGTGAAAAGATGTAGGGTAAACACACAATGAAAAGATGTAATTTTTAAAGTTTCTGTTATTCTTTGGTATGCCAGATTGTAATTAGGAACATACTCTGTAATCAGTGACTGGATGCAGATTCTTACAACAGACCAGAAGAGATAAGTTGGCTTGTGGACAGTTAAAAGTCATTTAGCAAGTGTTATCTATTTTCTTAGTGATTATTTCAACAGTTTTCAACATATACAGGAATATCAAATTTCTCTTACCATGCTAGAAACTAATCACAGGTAATATTCCTTACCTTCAACTGCAGTGAAAACAGGTATCCATTTAAGGGTCCACTGTGGTATCAGGGACTGCAAAATCATCTGTGTGTGGCAGAGGATCAAGCAGACTCTACATAAGTTTGACTTCCTGTTGTTATTACTTTTTCCTTATGAAAACACTACAGGGTTGTAATAACAACTTTCCACCTGTCTCAGACAGGCAAACTGCATCAAAAGGTAAAAAAACTAGATGTTTTCCACATAAGTAGCTGATAAGTAGTGACAAACATGACACACAAATGAAATATTTTACAGATGGTGTTGCACTGACTACCTATATTTCCTATAAAAATGGTTTATTACTTCTTTATCTTAACAGTGTGTAGACTCTCATTTCCGAAATTTTCCTGTTTTTTTTTTTACTTCACAGTGGTGTTCCTGATATAACTGCATTACTATTGAAAACATTCAGTTCTTTTTGCATGCAAGTGTGCATGTGGGATGGCATATAAGATGGCAGAATCATGGCAGGGAAGTGTGACGTTGTGAAGTTTGATATGATGGTTGAATACATCTTTAGCAGAAAGGCAGTCTTTTTTTCTGCTGAAAGGCAAACCTGTATTAATGGTTTTTAATTGGAAAGGGAAAAAATCAGAGTATTGTGATCCCTGCACTAGCTTTTTACTTATGTGTTATGAGAAATTATATGTCCTGCCATTGTTTGTAATTGTGCCCTCATCACTTCAGGGATACCCAAGGATGAGGTGAAGGAGGTGTACATGGGTAATGTCATCCAGGCTGGTGAAGGACAGGCACCTGCTAGACAAGCCACCTTGTTTGCTGGTAAGTCATCACAAATAATATCATAACAAATGCACAGTTAAAAAGATTTCTGTCATGTGTGCTGTGTATTGGTTGAACATCCTTGTAATTTGAAATATGAATGCCTGTCAGTGTTGTTAGAATGGTGATGTGTCTTCAAATGTTGAAAATTCCCCCCCCCCCCCAAAGGAAGGGTTATGTCACAACTATTGTGTTTTGTCATGTAGGTTTATGATACAAGCATTGTGTGTTTTGCCTTGTAGGTTAATAATACAAGTATCGTATTTGACGTAATGAGTGCTCCAGGTGCACTCAAAATTTATTTTTTAAAAAATTATTCTCCCCCAAAAAACAAATTAACAGGCAACTTCACCAAAATTGTTTCTCATAGCCTGTGCTCAATTGGGTGAGTTTTTTTTTCCCCATGCATTCAATAGAATCCATGAAATCAATATGAGTATATAGAGATAAAGACACAACAATTGAGAAATTTCTGTTAGAACTTGACACACAGAGGCAGTTTCATTTTTAGCATTCTGTTATTGACAGTTTATTTTGCATTAAGTCTGCCAGCATCATTTGTGCAGGGATGCAAATCAGAAACTCACGGTAAAGGACATGCCTTGCGTTAGAGATGGTTTTGATATAATTAGGAAAGAAAGCGACGGTGTTAATAGTAATGTGGTAATATGCTATGGACCACTCCATTGTGTCAATGTGGTTCTGTTCTATGCTAAAATATGACTTTTAGGATTCTAGTGGAATCTTAGGCGCTAATTTGGGGTAAATTTCCTTTTGTTAGCCAGTATTTACGGGTTTGGGACCACCTGAGATAGTTTCATACCATCAGAATCATCAAACCAGATGGTAAAAGTACTGCTTATTTCTTTAAAGTAAGAATGTTTCATCCCTTCTATTTTCCAAGAGATATCTCTCAAAAACCAAGGAGGACACTCATTACAGTAGTGGCATTCATTACATCAAATACTTCATTGAGTTGTTTTTTGTCATGTAGGTTTATAATACAGGTATAGTGTGTGTTTTGTCATGTAGGTTTATAATACAGGTATGGTTTGTGTTTTGTCATGTAGGTTTATAATACAGGTATGGTTTGTGTTTTGTCATGTAGGTTTATAATACAGGTATTGTTTTGTCATGTAGGTTTACAAAACAAGTATGGTGTGTGTTTTTTCATGTCGGTTTATAATACAGGTATTGTGTGTTTTGTCATGTAGGTTTATAATACAAGTATGGTGTGTGTTTTGTCATGTAGGTTTATAATACAGGTATTGTGTGTTTTGTCATGTAGGTTTATAATACAAGTATGGTGTGTTTTGTCATGTAGGTTTATAATACAGGTATTGTGTGTGTTTTCCATGTAGGTTTATAATGCAAGTATTGTGTGTGTTTTCATGTAGGTTTACCAGAGAGTGTACCCTGCACCACCATTAACAAGGTGTGTGCGTCTGGTATGAAGGCTGTGATGATGGCTGCTCAGTCCCTGATGTGCGGTCACCAGGTGAGCAGGATGGTCATATTATAACAAACGTTTGATTCATAAAACTGTTTATTTACAGTTATACATGTTGTGCCTATCAGAGCCATCTGGTGTTCAAGTTGTTCAACATTTCTGGTTAACATTTTATTTGTACACTCCTTACACTGGTCTCATTGCATTTCTTCTAATAAGCCCTTTTATTTAATGGCTGTGTCACAAATAGAACATAACCCCTGGTTTCATTTTGACAGTTCATTGAATGAGAAAGGCTGTGTTATAACAAACACATGGGTTTATTTTGTGTCAGCAATTGACAATGCAAATACTTAGGGAAGCGTATCAAAAGACCCACCATTTTTGGCACTGTATCTTCATGTACCAACATTCCTATGTTTATGGATCTGTCTGTGTATGTATGTGTGAAATATGTAAACAATATATCTAGCTTCACCTGATGGCTTTATATCATCCAATAGTAAAAATATACTCTGATGCCTTCTGCGTGCAAAACTGACAGTATTAATCATCTCCTGTTAGAGCTATAGAAATGGTTGACGACTCGAAAACTTCTCAGGTAAAACAACTATGCAAACTTATTAATATATGTTCGCCATTACTCCGACAACTTCACCATTGTGTAGGGTAACAATTGGCAACAACAGTTGTTCCCACAAAATGGCTACAAGGAGCCTATGGAATCAACTTACCATTCAACTAGTCCCTACCCATTGGGACCAGATTAAAATTATGCAGTATTTTTTCCTGGAAAGAAAAGTAAGGCACGTGGTGAAGGCTTTGGAACACCTTGTAACATTTGACCTAGGACAATGTATTTACTGACCAGTGAACGAAAACTGCACTTGTTGACCTATTTTTAGAACATTTTCTGGTTACTTCTAAGAAGCAAACAAGTGATCTTTAAAGATGACCTTGATTTGCACATATTCCCTGTGCTATGTTACAATCTAATCTAAACGGTAACTATAAACTGCTTCATCATAACCCAATTCATGATCCTCAGTGGTAAACATTAATACTATTCACATCCTTTCTATAGCTAATTAGCTATACTGTTATATATGTGAATAAATAGTCATTCTCTGTTTAAATGAGTTAGATTATGCCAGTATAAATCAAGAACATCAATATATATATGACAGTTAATCAGTGATGTTTACAATTGAAACATTACAAAGGATATGTTTAGTCTTGGGTATTAATTACACATGTTAAATATTGGCATTTGTGTTAAACTGGCTAGTGGGGAACATTTCTGTGTACCGTCCTCAGGGCAAATTAAAAAAAAATTATTCTACCAATGAGAGCATGCCATGGTATTCTCATGACAGACTGACTGAAAGTGAAGGTGATGCTCGAGCCAGTCACAGGTCTCACGAAAACCCAACACTGGCTCCCTCAGCAAGACAAAGTTTGATAGATTGAGTCGGTTTGGTTTATCTGAGATATATAAGGCGAAAATGGAAGATACTGATAGAGTTGAAGATCATAGTAAGAAAGGTGGAGGAACCCAGAGAACACGGAGAGAACCACTAACTTTGGAAGGGCCACTACAACCCACTCTCATGGCAATACCTGATCGAACCCAGGTCATTAGCAGACAGGGCCGAGCGTTCTACCACCTGATTGTCCAGGCCCCTGGCATTCTCATGGGTTACTGTGTTATTTGTCCAGGCATCAACTGTCATGATCATGCTTTGTACAGTGCCAGTATACATGGCTCCCCTGGTGATAGCCATATAGTCAGTGTTCCTGTGGAGGCAGTGGTTGAATGAAATGAATTATTAGAAGAAATGCAATGAGACCACCACTGAAAGAGTATTAGTTACATGATGCTTTAAGGAAATTACTGTTTTTGGTGTTCATTTAGGGCTGCAGTTGCAGTGTGGGATGTTTGAATAGCCATGCTGGTCTGTTGCATGGAGGTACTAGAACAAGAATACACAGAAAAAGTCAAATTCCCATACTTGTTCTGTGTATTCTTGTTCTATACCACTGTATTTGCAGTGTTATTTTAACCATCCACCTTTTGGTTCACGTATAGTTAATGGTATGTTTGTATCTAATTCAGGATGTGATGGTAGCTGGAGGGATGGAGAGTATGTCTAATGTCCCGTATTACATGTTCCGAGGAACCACACCTTATGGAGGGGTCCAGCTGCATGTGAGTCAGCTCAGAACATCCTCAGTATTATTATTCAGTTCCTTCATTGTGAAATTTTATTGCAGTTCAGTCAGAAAAAAGATGGGAAAGTTTGGAGAATTTATTCATTTTAAATGTAAATTAATGTTTAAAAGTAAATAGCTTCAGCAAATTTGAAAAATGACTTCAAATGAGAATCTAGCCATGGAATGTACCGCAATGGTCATTCATCCTGTTGCATTGATATCATGATAAACAGCCATACAAGTCTAAATTAATGTTGAAAAGAGAATAGATTCAGCATATTTGAGAAATGAGAATTAGTTCAACCTATCTGTAGGAACAAAGAAATTGTACTTAATGATTGATAGCCTTGTCAGATAATTTCCACAAGTCTTGTATTGAATCTATTCAAAGTGATATAATTAAATCCCTGTAAGAACATTTACATTGTACCAAAAATGAGTATATCTCTAGTGGATAAAAAAGTAATTTTAATGCATTGATGGTTTGGTATAGAACATGAGTTTTTATGGTGTTTCAGGATGGTATAACATATGATGGGTTGACAGATGTATACAACAAATTTCATATGGTAAGTAATGCTGAGGATTAAGATCCTGAGTGTGCCTTACTTAGATAAGTATGATTATCTTCACATAGATCAGAACACTTTTGTAATAATGTGTAATACAAATAAATGGAATGGTGGTGCTTCCATTGCAATTATTTATTGTTTTATAATATTTGATTTTGAATTTACTTTATTTCAAATACTATGCTTAAACAAGAGAATTAACATATAATGGGTGTGATCTTACCTAATTACATTTTGTGTAATTATAAATGTAATCATGATCTCTCATTGAAAAATGGAATTAATTTGATAGGAAAAACTCCACATGTCTGCTTTGTTTGAAATTATTCTCCAAATAACCATGATTTTGAAAAAAAAGTGGAAAAGAAAAGGCTTCATTTGAATGAAGAACAATGATGTAAAAAATTGAAAGGCAAAGTTTGAAACCAGTACTTAACAACAGATGTTGATACTCATTGAAATTCATCAAGAGCTTGAAGAGTAAAATTTCGGTGTAATTAATTTGTGTAAAAACAGCATTGATCAACAGGGATTAAATCTTCCTGAAAGTCAGGAAACGGTCCACTTTAAGAGAATATTGGTAATACACAGGGGAACTGCGCTGAGGACACAGCCAAGAAATTTGGTATAAGTAGAGAAGAACAAGACGAGTTTGCCATTGGCAGCTACAAACGAAGCCAGGCAGCTGCAGCAGCAGGAGTGTTCACTAAGGAGATGACGACAGTCAAAGTGCCACAGAAAAGAAAACGTAAGAAAATCAAAAAAATTTATAAACCCCAAATCGTTTGAAATAAAAATATTCTGAGCTATGCTGATTTAAAAAATGTAAGGTTCAATGAATATTTCTTAGGATTTAAATGACCAGGTACCAGGGTACATGAAATATTTAATATTCACACCTTCGAGGACTCTTAACTTTAGCCTAAACTACTTATCTCCACCACCATTAGACTATGAACCTGTCATATTTAAAATTTTATCAGGTCGATGGATTCTTGAGAGTGGTCTGTACTGCAGTCTTTATTTTCTGAAATCATCTTTTTACCTCCTTCAAGAAGAAGGTATTTACTACTACTAACTAGTGGTGTCATATATTATTTAATGTTTTAAAAATATATGAATTTATGTAGTGCATTGGTTTTGAATTTGTTTAACTATTTATTCACATATTAGTACACTTTTGAAGGATCTGTTTGATCAAATGTTTGGTTGCAGCTGACCTTGAAGTGACAGAAGATGAAGAATACAAGAGGGTTAACTTTGACAAGTTTTCTTCTCTCAAAGCAGTCTTCCAGAAAGAAGGTGGTAAAAACTTTGTAAATTATAAGAATATATATTACTTAATATCTTTTATTAGTTGAACTTTCAACAGTCAACTGAGATGATTATATTAAATACTACATTTTTGAATGCATTGAATATATATTGTAAGACAAAAGCATTAACCATTTAAGTAATCCAAACAGTTAACACAACTAAAATGCTTATAGGTAATGTATAATTGTTTATATATGAACACAAGTTCGCTTGGGTAACAGACCTTCCTGCCAACTGCTGGCAACAATGGATACAAAGTGTCTGCTCCATTATTTTAACAAGAAAGCTTATATTTTGTTATACAATGAAACCTTGCCTAACAATCGCCACGCTCAGATGACCACCTCGAAATGCGACCACTTTACTGAGGTCCCATTGGTGGTCTAATTTCAAGGTTTCACTGTATATGTATTCATGAAGGTTCAATTGATCACAGTACTTACCATTAATTTATCAGTATCAATCATGGTATCTGTACTCATCCACAGTTTTTAAACTAATTGTTGTTACGGCCCAGTTGTTATATAAGTAAATATAACATTCTAAGAATCTCCTAACATGTCACCTGTGCTATTATTCTTATAAAATAATAGGTCCATTTTTGTTCCCTCTGCATTCAAGCTCCTTTGAGCTCATATGACATTAAGACTATTTTATAGTAGTCATGTATCCCTTCCAGCAAAATGGATACCAGCCCAGCGAGGCGTGCACAGAGCCAGTGTTGTTACATTTTGTCTTGAGTGACAGCTCGCTGGTCCAGCAACCCGCTAACATAAAGTTCTGTGCCAGTGGACTGTCAGGCATGTCTGTCCATGCCTGTGGCCTATGCACGCCTGTTTAAAACAAAACAAGTAGCAGACTACACAATGACTGAATGAAGCACATTGTTTGGACATCTTAGAAAGACCCAGTAACTGCTGACATCACTGGGAAACTCTCTAAGTTTTAGGAGACAATGAAAGGTGGTGCTGACTGTCTTTATGTCCGGACTTAAACATTCTGATACAGCTGGTTGGTCAGCCAATCATTGATGAGTTATATAATTTGCTGGTAGGTGGCAGTACCTGTTCTTAGCATTGCAATACAGCAAGGGCGAGTCAAGATGGTGAATGAGAGTTATTCATTCTTAACCGCTGTGAGAAGGGCTAGTCTAACAAGTAGGGTAAAATAAATGTGCAATTACATTAATGATCTTCATTTAACTGTTTACAGGCACTGTAACTGCTGCCAATGCCAGCACGCTGAATGATGGAGCCTGCGCCATGGTCCTGATGACAGCTCAGGCTGCAGAGAGACTCAACGTTAAACCATTGGCAAGAATAATAGGTAGGCAGCAGGCTTCTACTCACCATTTGTGTGGCTATTCTGTATTTAAATGCTGAATTTTGTCAGATTAGGATTCAGATCCTCATCCCATTTTGTTTTCTGTATTTCTGTTTCACCACATTCTACTCTTGAACATATGTAGTCAAACTTTTGTCTTTGTTAGAACTGATGACATTAATTCCTGAAAATCACTCTCATTCTGGAGAAAAATATTAAACAATCACTAAAAATCACTAAAAGATATAGTGTTATTATAAAATTAATTACATTGTTAATTGTGTGTTATGTTCTTGGCTTTTTCATATTTTTTCTCTTTCAGTTTATTTGCAGTAAAAAAAAATTGAAAAATACATTTAAATTAAAAATATATTTCATCTCTATACATATTTTAACAAGTTCAGGACACTTATACATGATAGTATGTTCAACAGGTTTTGCTGATGCAGCCATCGCACCTATAGATTTCCCGACAGCTCCTGCTTACGCTATGCCCAAGGCCTTGTCCATGGCAGGGGTGCACAAAGACGACATCGCTATGTGGGAGATCAACGAGGCCTTCTCTGTTGTCGTTCTGGCCAATGTCAAGATGATGGATATCGATCCTGCCAAGGTCAACATTAATGGTGGAGCAGTCAGTATTGGACATCCTATTGGGTAAGTTGATATTTTCCTTGAAAATGAAGTTTCCTTGTTTAAAAAGGAAAATGATAAAATTTGCAGGAAGTGTATCATGACCTCCAAAAAAAATTTGCCAGACCAATGAGGTATTTTGAATCAGAAATTTGGCACCCAAGTTTTAAACATGCGGTACTGTCTTTGATTGAAGCATTCCTGTCTAAATTCCCTGGTGGAGATTTATACAGCAAACCTTGCTGTTGAATGCAGTTGTTCAGTTCGGAAGGTTTTTCAGAAGAAGTGTTATGTATTAAAGCACTGCATAAGGCCAAAAAAAAAAAGGTTTTAGCTCTCGGGCATTTTTTCAGAAATCAATGCGGGCGGCTGGTGTATTAATTTTTAATTTTTCGTATGTTTCGATAAAAATATCAAATGATAAGGGAAAATCACGATAATAACAAATTTATTTTGCTAAACAAGTAAAAGCACTACGTAACAAAGTTCCCGCATTTAAAAAGGAAAGGAGATTTTATCAAAATTGTAATATTTTATCTTCTTGAAAGAAATGTCCAAGCCGCTTGAGCTCCAAATTGGTAAGTTTCTAATGAAAATCAAAACAAAATTTTTGATGTGGGGGTTTAAAATTGACAAGGGCGCTGCCTGAGAACCTTTCCTTTTATTTTTTTTGGCTTAAGGAATTTGTTTTAATTTAAGTAGGCCCAATAGTTTTCTTGGAATTATTAGAGCAGATTACAGCAGTGGTTCAGCCAGTCCTTACTTCAGTCAACCCCGGCCTTTATTTGGCCTGCAAGTCAGCAATTCAGCAAAATAGAATATACAGTAAATTCTACATTAGTTTGTATCCTGCTTTACTTCAAACACCTTAATTTCTCCAGAAAAAAATTTTCTTAATAGTCTGTAATAATTGGTACATGCAAAGCTGGCTTGATATAAGGGGATTCCCAGTGATAACATTTTGCATGGTGGGACTGTTGATAAGGTGGTTAGTGTAGGAGGAAAGACAGTGCATCATATTAATGCAGGATACTTTGGAGCTGAAGAATCACTGATTCTGTCCTCCAAGGCAAAAGAGTATAATCAGCAGAACCCCATTATAGTTCTCCATTATTGAAAAAAAAATTGTTAAAGGCATGAGTCAAGTTTAATACCATCTGCAGTCATCTTCATAAATCTTACAATAACAAGGTTATTTGTATGAAAACAAAATGAACATTTCAGTGAGGTCATTGAAAATCTGTGAAAGTTCCTGAGAAATTTTATAAAATCTGTGTTCAGTTCTCAGAGTTACATTATAGTTCTAGTTTCATACACCAGGTGTCAGGAGCTGTAACCTCATCATCTGTAAACACCCTTATTTGAGGACTAAGCTGTTTTTTAATATCCAGTTTTAACTTGCCATATTATATAGGACTTAAAAATAATTTACACTGCTTGGTAATTTGTAATACAAAATAATCTTAAGGTACATTATTATCATTGTTATATTGCAGAATGTCCGGAGCAAGAATCACCGCTCACATGGTACACAACCTGGAGCCAGGGCAGAAGGGAGCAGCAGGAATATGTAATGGTGGTGGTGGTGCTGGCGCCATTGTGATCGAGAAACTCTGAACATAGCAAGCAGAGAAGACCAAAGCTGGAAAGGATTACCAACGTCATGAGCCCACAGTGCCACCTTTATGTGCTTAGCCATTGATACTGTTGTCCAGATTTTTTTTGTGATATATAGTGCGAGGCTGTGTGCCAGTAAAGATGCTCGCACTTTAGGCTACACATTTAACATTACAAGTCTGATATTATCAAAATGTAATATATTTCATTTCAAACTGATTTGTGGAGGAAGAAATCATTGATAAATCTGAGAATACACTTGCAAGCAAATTTAAGTTTATATATAAGCCACCAGGTACCAGCACTGTGATTGCCATTGTTCTTGATTTTCCATTGTCTTGATGGATATACATGTTTGTTTTGTCTTATTTAACATGTAAACATGATGGTTATTTTCTCAGTTCATCCATGCATTAAATGGCAGCTTGAATTTTGGTAGTTTTTTGTCAGTCCTCACCAGATGTCACTCCATAACATCTCGTAGTCATCTCCGATTGACTTAAAGATGCTGACGACTGCTATGTTCTCTGCACAGCCGTAATGGACAAGTATATATGTACTAACTGTTTACAGATCCCTGTGTATGTTTAAGTGTAAGCAGTTTTCAGTGAATGCACCAAATAAAGTTAAATAATGCATCTTTCAAAACTGCTCAAGTTGGTATTTTGTTGTTTAGAGCATTACCATCATCCAGATTAGTTTTTTCACAAAAAAATGTTAAATGTGATATAGATTATTCCGTTCATATGGGAGGACATTGAAGATATGTAAATACATATGCACTAACCTGTGTGTGATTTACACATACACCAGTGGGAGACTTTTAATTCTTGGTAACATTAACTTGTACTGTTCTGTACAGCAGCTATTGAATCATTACCTGGTTTGTCTGAGTAGCACAATAAAAACTTGAGATTGTACTGGAGTCTTGTTATTCATTGCATGTTCACTGTTGAGGATGATGTAATGACTCACATTTCTCAAATCCTTGAAGTATTCAGGGGTTAGTATGACAACTGTCTTGATTTGTCAATTATTATTCATTATAATTCATTATAATCGATAATAATATAAAATGCTAAGTTCTGTTAAATTATGGTTGGAACTTTGAACAACTTGATATAGTGCTAATAATACCAAAGTCACTCGATGGAAAATTAAATGGTGAATTAGGAGATCTTGAATATTCAGATTATCTTCACTGTTTATCATCATCTAACAACTTTTAATTTAAGTTTTTTTCACTCATGATTGAAATGTTAGCATGTTTTAAACTGTGACCTATATCCTCCGAGCTATGGGGCTTGTAGGTACCCCCCAGAATAATAAAAAAAATTGATACTAAACCTCCAAGATCTTTATAATTAATGCATGGATTGTCATGAATCTTGCCTTGAACATTGACCATGACTATTTTTGTCAGTTCCTGATAAGTATTGGTGCCACCTGTATTTTTTCTTATTTTTACAAATATTTTTCTATTTTTTTTTACTATAAAATGACAACAATCATGTCAGTTTCTCAGCTGTGATTCCTTCTAGTGTCCCAAAACCAGGTGTGTTTATTGATCACAAGTGGATGCCTTATAGTAATCACCCTGTATGTCTGTCTGTTTGTCTGTCTAGCTGTCCACCCACACAAATTTGATTCCAGAAGATAACTCCAGATTGGATTGACATATGGATTTTATACATGACTTTCACATGGCCCATTTCCAAAGAAAGAACCTGTATGATTTTAGGGTCATGAGGTCAAAGGTCACAAGACTCAATTATTTAAAAAAGATTATGGCTGCATTTTAAGCCAAGCTTTTCATCCCAAACGTTCTATCATTCGCATTTAGCTGACTTGCCAGTATTGGTAGAGCATAAATGAATTTGGGGTAACAAGGGCAAAGGTCAAGGTCACAGGGGCCATCTGATCACAAATTAGTTTCCCGATGATAATTCATTGGTTTTAAACTTAATTATACATGGCTCACCAATAGTAAGAACCATGTCAATTTTGAGGTCCAAAGGTAAAGGTCACAGGACCCATTTCTTTAAAATGAATCTGTATGCATTTCAAGCCAGACTTTTCATCACAAACCTTCCATTATCAAGATATTACTCACTTGCCTATAGGGGAAGATTCTTTTTGATTCGGGGTCAAAGATCAAGGTCACAGGGCCAATCCATTCACAAATTAGTTTATGGATGATAATTTTGCTATGACTAACAGCTTGGCTTCAAACTTGATTAATTAATGACCCACAAGTAAGTAACATTTTGATATTTAGGGCCCGGAGGTCAAAAGTGAAGGTAACATAAGCCACATCTTTAAAATGATTGATGATGCACTTTAAATAAAATCTTTCACAAATGGCTTACTTGCTCAAAGTGGAAGAAATCTTTAGATTTTGAGGTTACCAGTGTCAGAGGACAATGTACCCAGTTTTTTTTAAAAGATTGTTACAATAATCTAAATGCTGCAAGTTCTAGGATAATAAGCTCTCAGACTTTTTAGTTAAAAGGTCATTGGTTAAGATCACAGGATAGTCATTCTGAAAAATTTCTTTAAAAATATCCTTAAAGACAAATACAGCTGAGCGTCGAAACCCCTGGGTCCCTAGTTTACACTCTTTTACAGGAATATTCAAACATTTTGGGGCAATATTTAGGCATTTATTTTAAAGGGATGAAGCTATTTTTGTGTTAATGAAACATGCTTTTTTGGTGATTATGCTCCTTGAACAGCAAAAAAAACACAGCCTTTTGCAGATGTTCAAACAAATTATACAGCTTATCTAGCTGCTGGATGGGCTCTAGCAACTTCAAAGGCCAGTAATTAAGAATAATTTCTTCAGGTAGCACCAGTAGTATTATCCCCTGCCACCCATCCCCCCCCCCCAACCTCCCTGTATAAAATATAACTGCCTTGGATCACCTCACCATAATAAATTTCAAAACCACATTTTACTTTATTAGCTCAGCTGACTGAAAGTCAACTGTGGAAGAGAAATGATGGACGGCAGTTTATTAGCAGGGCATAAATCATAACCAATATTCATAGAAACTTGTAACTGAATATTGAGTTTGGGCAATGAAAATCTCCTTGGAAACCTGAAATTAGGTCACTACGAATTATATCCTCCAAGCTACGGGGCTCTTAGCTACCCTCCAGAATAATAAACAAGTGACCCATGGGTCATGACGCTCAGCTGACTGGGAAGAGATTTGCAAAAGGAAATTTTATCATCTGAATGGTAGTATATACCCATTCAACTGAAGCATCAAACAGATTAACCAACAGGCCAAAATGGTGTGTATTTATATATCTCAAAAAAAGAGAAAAAATGCGTAAAAAATACAAGTGGCTCCACCAGTCTGCAGAAACTAATAAAAAGACTTAATAGTCAAAATGCATGCAAAGAATCATGGTGATCTCTGCATTAGTTGTTACAACTTGTGCCATGTAAACATATGACAGCATCCTTAAAGGTCTCAAAAATAGAGAAAAATTGAATAAAATATAGGTGGAACCACCAGTCTGCAGAAACTGATGAAACACTCCATAAACAATATCCATGCAAACAATTATGGTGATCTCTGCATTAGTTGTTCAGATACTTCAGCTTTTGTATCAAATTTTCCATTATTCTGAGCTGTACTTTGGAGTGCCATTGCTCAAAGGATATGGGTAACAGAGACCTAATTTCAGGTTTCCATGGAGACCTTTCATGGGTCTCCCCGTGTGTCAAAAATGAAGGATCAGGTTCAGTCGTTAAGATTTGTACCCTGTTGACAGATAACTACATCCTTAAAGGTCTCATAAATAGAGAAAAAAAAATTATAAAATTTTGAAAAAATACAGGTGGCACCACCAGACTGCAGGAACTGATGGAACACCTCTTGATCAATATGTATGCCAAAAACCATGACCATCAGTGTTGTAGTTATTGAGATGTTGGTGTTTTTTTTTATCAAATTTTCCATTATTCTGGGGGGTAATTGGGAGCCCCACAGCTCTAAGGATATGGGTAACAGAGACCTAATTTCAGGTTTCCATGAAGACTTTTATTAGGTCTCACTGTGTCAACAAATGAAGATTCTAGGTCTAGTCTTTACTATTTGTGCCCTGTTAACAGATGTTCACATTTTTAAAGGTCTCAAAAATAGAGAAAAAAAATTGTAAAAAATCGAAAAATATAGGTGGCGCCACCAGTCTGCAGGAACTGATGGATCTTCTCATGATCAATATGTATGCCAAAAATCATGACCATCAGTGATGTAGTTAACATGATATTGAAGTTTTTGTATGAAATTTTTGACTATTCTGGGGGTAATTTGGGGCCCAATAGCTCGAAGGATATGGGTAACAGAGACCTAATTTCTGGTTTCCAAGGAGATTTTTCATTGACCTCTCAGAATGTCAAGTTACAAGATTGTAAGTCCGGCGGTTACAATTTGTGCCAGGTTAACGGACAGAAGGACAGACGACGGACAAAGAGTGATCGCTATAGCTCAGCATGACTGAAAATCAGCTGAGCTAAAAAATTGATACAAACCCTCCTGTATCTTGATAATTAATGCATGGATTGCCATGAATCTAGCCTTGAATATTGACTAAGACAAAGTTATATCAGCATCTCCGAAACCGGTGTTGTGATACCCAGTGTGTTTATTGATTATGATTGGTTTCTTCAGTCCCTTAAGACTAGTGGTGCCACCTGTATTTTTTCTATTTGTGATGCATTTTGGCTATATTTTGAGACTGCCAAATTATATTGATACTATCAGATTTGGAACTGTGGTTTCATCTGTGTCCGGAAACGTGTGTTTATCAGGGCCCTGCTTTAATAAGCAGATGCCCTATATTAATCACCCTGTCCGTCTCTGTATGTCCATCAGATTTGTTTCCAAATGATAACTCCAGTTTCGATTGACATATTGGATTCAATCTTGTATATGACTAACCAATAATGTATGGACCCTTTTGATTTTTGGGTCATGAGGTCAAAGGTCAAGGTCACAGGGCCCATTTCTTTTAACAGGTTTTGGGATGTATTTTAAGCCAAACTTTCCATCCAAACCTTCAATTTTCCAACCTACCAATAGTAAAGAAACTTGATTTTGGGGTCACAAGGTCAAGGAGGCTATCTTTCCACATATTAGGTTCAACACCAGTTTGGATTGAAATATTGGTTTTAATCTGGACTTATATGTGGCCTACCACTAAAGTGCAGGGCTTCATATTGTTGTGTTTGTTGTAAGTTGTATGGCTGTGGTAGGCGCATGCTACTGCATTGTGAAACACGCATATCAATGTATGCTTTTAGTTCTATTTTCACTAAGTCATGTTGAATATACAGCTGGCGATCACCGTCCAGTCTTTGCTGTAATGGTGTTGTGTGTACACAATGTTCACGCTCTTTTCGTTCGGCCTGTTACCTTTCCCTCGTAAGTTTATCTAGTGCGTAATACTGCTGGTTGGTACGTCTGTAAAGGTCATCTATTCGCTGAGTCAGCATTTGTTGTGCAGTATTGATTCTGTCATACAGGTTTGCACAGTCAGCCATTAAATTTGGGTCTCCTGAGGTAACATCCACAGAGCCCCATTTCTTAAAATGGGCAACAGAAAATATCTGTACCTTATCACTTCTAAACTTATATGAAGAGTGTGTATTTTTAGAGCTATATATCCTAGAGAGATCAAACTAAGCTTCATTAAGAATTTTTCTTTGCCAGAAATTAAAAAACATCAAAACACAAAGACTAACCAGTTTATGATGACCCCTTTTTATTTATCTTGAAAAATATTTTACTGCCATTCACACATGTACAAAGAATGCTGATATATTGGCAATGATATGATCCACTGTTTTTAGGTAGCCCAAATAATTAAGACACACATATTTATATAAAATTTGCAATCAATTATTCTATTCAACCACAAAACTGGTAGGCATATTTTTTTCTCAAAATTATATACTTTATTTTTTGCTTTATCATTACAAATGCAATTATTCTGCAATTGTCACACAAGCAAATCAAAAAGTATAAAGAGTATTACAAACAAGACAAGTCTCTTATAATTTACCATTTATTGTATTAGTTTGTCACTTAACTAATTATACAAAGTTGAGATTTCCTGTACATTAACATAATTGTTAGTAATCCTAGATAAAAAGGTATAAATTATCAATCTACTCACTCCTATGTACAAAATATTGAATATGTTTGCGTATAAAAACTTGCATAGATAGCTATGATATGTTGTGTGTAATATCATATGTTTCAATTATCAATGGATATATAGTCAATAATAAACAGCAATTCTGCCTTGTGCAATCCTATATTAGGAATGGGATAATTTACATGATATAAATAAGCAAATAAACACTATTACTATACACAGTATAGAAGGCTCATGTTTCCTTTCCTCCCTCCCTCCTTCAAGACATGACCAATTTATGACAAAATATTTGGCAAAAAATAAAACGATGTTTAATCATGGTGCACCATGGGGCCTGAAAAATATCAGCAACATTTAATTGCTTATTATGGCGTAAGATATACAGTAAAACCCACTAACACAACATCCCAAGGACAACTAAGTAGCTGTGAAAACAAAGTTGTCAAAGCAGATATTAAGATGAGGCCATCAAATGGTCATAATACATGAAAATAGAAATTGTCACTCATATCCAATGGTGGTGCTGCCAGGATGGTCATGACTTCCCAAACTGGTCATGTGACTTCTATGGCTGGGAGGGGAATCACTACACATAACACACTTGTCCTAGTGCTGAATTAACTATTTACAAGTGTCAACAGCCAAGAGTAAAATCTCAGCCAATTTGTGTACCATCATAATACTGCTGCTTATTTTATTATGAACGCACAGATGTATCACTTCACTAAAACTTATACATATTCATACATGCAAATTCATGCATATATAAAAACTGTTATCAGGACATCTGCTTTGATAAGAATTTATATATTTCTAACAAGTGATATATGTGGGTATAAAATAATAATAAACTGTCATGAACAAAACCACTCCCACTGCAGTTTGGCTTAAATTTTGGAGAAGAATATTTGATATGTGACAATAAATAGCCTGGTTGTCATGGCATCCTGATTTCTATATAACAATATAAGCTAAAACTGGATCAACTATCTAGGCCTGTAGTTCTATCCTGAGGCTAAAAGGCCATCTAATATATTGGCACATCTTTGAATAATGCATTCTTTAATGCCCAAATATAAAAATTACTTGAATTATTCTATTCCACTTCACTGGGCATTCATCCATTACATGGAATGTGTTATATTTAAGGTATCTTAAAACAGACCACGCAGAAGTACAAGTTTCTTGTATCAAAAGATTAAATAATTTTCCCACGTTGTGCTGTTTCACTATGCCTTAACAGTATACTATGCAAATGTTCATAAATTGAACCTGATATTTATCTCAAAATCCAAAAATATGAAAGATTTCATTTTCCACTAAATTTTCCCAAGACATGATAAAGCTTAAATTTAGAAAAATAAACCATTTTAGTAATAGAGGAACATTACAAGCTACCTTCACTTCTTTGAGTATAAGAATTCCCATAATTCCAAAGTACACACCCTGAAAATTATGCACATATTTATGTATTGCTTTCAATGAAACTGAAAATAACCTGCATTTTCTAAGTTAAGAGATTACGGTATGCTTATATGAGCACAGTTTAACATAATAAAAACCTACTCTACCAAAACATAACATTTTAAATTTATAATGCTCTTCTGTCTTTTCATGACACTCAATGTTCTCCTGTTCATTAGTCCATCTGGTAGAGCTATTCCACAATTTCCGCAATCATCAATTAAACCACACAGAATACAAAAATCCGAAATAAGCGAAAACCAGCTAAAGTCCTTGCTGGGTGACCACTGCATGTGGCAGTTTGTCAAAATAACTATCGAAAATAACATTTTCTGCACTGCTGTGTGGTTTTCACGAAAAGTCTGAAACTGGGCTCCTATTAGTCACACTGATATAAAACAATTGGCACAAAATCCTAAAATAACAGGCACATACATGAAACTGCTGCCTACACTTCTGTAGAATGCGGACTGATCTCTAGTTTGGACTCGATCTGATGCAGGCGGTTCTGCATGATCTGTGTCTGGTGTCTCATCTTCTGCTCAGTTTTATTCTCCACTTCCACTAACCTCCTCTCATACCATTTCTCCATCTGGTTTGAAACGGTATCGAAAAAATGTCGGGTCACACTGACTGGCTGAGAGGAGACTTCTCCTCTGGCAGTGTGTAGACCCTCTTCTGTGTTAGAGGAGGAATTAGTCACCAGGGATATATCATGTGGACCCAGGTGATGGGAAGTGGAGCTGGCATGACTGTTCCCTGACATGGGTCGGATACACATGCCTTTACTGCTGTATCCGGAGTCAGGGTTACTTCCTGTGTCCCCAGTGGAATGATGTAATAACATTTGTACTGGAGAAGGGTTTGGAGCCATGTACTGTGGGGAGCCGTATTGTGGAGTGGAAGTATGGTACTCTGCTGGCAGTGACAGTCGAGTTTGAGCCTCTAGGTGGGGTTCAGATCGACTGATCAGTAAAGAGTCACTCAGGTTCTGCAACTGCTCTTCGTCTACCAGTCGAAGATTCGAAAACTCTTCTTGAAATTGAAAGTTGCGGGACCTGGGACCACCTTCTTGAAAAGAGCCTCCCTCTGTTCCTGATGTTCCGTCTGGGCTGCGCCCTGAAGAGATTTTCATACCTGGCACCTCAAGCCCACCTGGAGGAGTATCTCTTGACGGTAAACTTATATGATTATCATCGAGCGATGTCTGACCAGTCACACCAACAGGGTTAATTTCAGCCTCTACTTTAACCCTATGGCTTATCCTGCTACGGTTGCAAGAGGAGAGAGTTTCGTCAGAACGGGTTCTGAATAAGCGTCCATGATGGTGATGTTTTTTATGGCGGAATGATTTGCGTTGCAGGGCTTCATATTGTTGTTGTGCTTGTTGGAAGTTGTATGGCTGTGGTAGGCGCTTGCTACTGCATTGTGACACACGCATATCAATGTAAGCTTTTAGTTCTGTTTTCACTAAGTCTTGTTGAATATCCAGCTGGCGATCACCGTCCAGTCTTTGCTGTAATGCTGTTGTGTGTACACAATGTTCACGCTCTTTTCGTTCGGCCTCTAACCTTTCCCTGGTAAGTTTATCTAGTGCGTAATACTGCTGGTTGGTTCGTCTGTCAAGGTCATCTATTCGCTGAGTCAGCATTTGTTGTGCAGTATCGATTCTGTCATACAGGTTTGCACAGTCAGCCTCCATCTTTTTTTCCATTTTGTTTAAGGTGGGTCCACAGTTACATACTGGAGCAAACCCAATTGGTCCCTGGAATATAAATACAGAAAGTGAACTTGACTGATCTATTTCAGTAGACTGAAGAAGAATGCATGCTGCAAGGCCATTTTACATGAAACACTATAATAAATTTTAATAATATAACTGATCAAACTGATCATTATAATATGCAGTACAGACAACTGATTCAAATCTGTTGATAAGGAATATAAGAACTACTTTTCTCTTTGTTGAAGTCTGTTCATTATAAAATTATAATAATGAATAATTTAATTTTATAGCAAAACAAACTTAAAAAAAATTATTTTCAAAATTGAAAAAAATATATCTTAAATAATATTGGAAATTTACTGTATGATTAAATAGGTTTCACATATTAATGATATTCATATGTTTAATTCATCAAATGGTGATGAAGTAAATGTAATTATTCATTCAATACTTATACATTTACATAATCATATTATATTTTTGCCAAAGTAACCAGCACTATTATCCTGAAAACTGCAATCACACATTGGTTTATATGGTCTGAAACAAAATGAAAGATGCTTGACCAACAGATAAAGTCTGTTTTCATAGTCAATCCATAGGTATATAAATCCTTGGATTACCTGTCTGACGTTTCCAGCCAGATCACGGTAGTACTGGACGCCATCCTTCTGGACATACTTGTTGAGCAGCCCATGAACCTGTTTTGATGAGAGACCTTTGCCTTGTGCCTGCAGGGCCTTCTGGTGTTTCTGAAAGCCGTGAAGTAACTGCTCGGGTGCCATCTTGTCATGGTAGGCTACTGCTGATGTCCCTGTGCTCATTACAGAGGGTTTGTCCTTGTCTCGGTTCTTATCCTGATAAAGTATGAATGTTTACTGATAACTGGTGACCTTTTTAATTGTTTCCTGTTTAAAATTAACTTTAATATGAAAACATAAATATTTATATATAATAATATACATTTTTCTTTTTAAGAATGCGTTTTGCACTATTATGATTCCTCAACGATAATTTACACAAACACTCACTTCTGAAAAGTATTTTTGTTACATTAAATTGATAAACTAGAATAATCCCAGGATGCTAACTTTTTTTTTTGAAAATTATCAAGCAATACCACTCGCTGTCTGACAAGCAAACCCACAGAATTTAAATTTCAATTTTAACTGTACACATAGTGCATTTAAAGTTGTTAAGTACAACACATACCTTTTTCGCTTTTTTCCTAAAGAAGAAACCTTTTTTATCAGACTTGCGTTCACTCTCCGTGCCACTCTCCAGCCCACTTTTGTCATCCTTCTTTTTGCCGAATTTGTGTTTCTTCTTCTTGGACCCCTGTGTAATCCCAAGTAAACAATGCATGATAATATTAATACAGTTACTGAAAGCTCATGTTGTTTCATTTCAGAATATACACTCTACCCATATCTTAGTATTTCTTGACCACAAGCCCACTTGACAAAGAGTGCTGCGTATCATATTGACATCTATTCTCCAATTATATTTTGCAAGATGAAGAAATATTTTCTGACATAAATTCTTGACAGAGACAAAGAAATTTACACAGAAAAATTAAGGCATAAACAACTTACATCAAACATACAATATCTATCCTTCTACATAAATGAAGTGCAATTTATTTATTATAGGGTTTCTGCGGCCCCACATTTAAGGCTGTTAGACTGACTGTTTCTTTGTCCCCAGAAAAAAACCTTGAAATGATAAAACAATGGCCTTCCATTGGTACTTGCCTTGCTTGGCTGGGAAGTGATAACATCCAGAATTTCCAAATGTTCTTTCCTTTTTGCAACATCTGCAGCTGTCTCTTGTTGCTGAAATTAAAATAACAATTTCTCAACTGACTGGTACACACTGCTATTCTTTTTTTAATGGATGAACAAATTAATATAGTGAGCTAAAGTAACAGTGTTAATGCATTTAACAAATATCAATGGCATCCACAGAAACCCTGAAATATTGTAATCAACCTTAAAAATGGTAAAGTATATGATGTTTCTCACCCATAAACTTTGTCAAACCACTGACTTGAATGACTGAATATCCCAGGAATGTTGTGCAAGATCCATCACCCAATTTTGTCAAACTCTTATAATGCAATCTTGTATATTTTCTCTACATTGGACAATTACTACATTACAATTGAAACAAAATGGCCACTTTGGATTACTGGCAACAAAAAGTAGTTTGTCAGAAACCACAAAATCAGAAGGAGGAGTGTTAATAAGGACAGCAACACTTATTAGGCTGAATATGATCCTAGTGAAATTCACTTTCATTTTTCATTCACAAAGTAACAACAGTTTATGGAAACAGTTGAAGTACCTAACACTTTCATTCTGTTACAGTTGATATCTCCACGGGGCTTACCTTATTTCTGAGTGTTGTATCAATTGATGCATCCATCAACAGTTTGGCAATTTTTCTCCTCTTCAGTGCTGATGCAATATGTAACGCTGTGTCACCATTCTGTGAAACATAAAAACAATCAGTAAAACAAGCTGTAGTCACGAGCTGTACGTATTAAATTAATGTTCTTTCAGTTTTACAGTATCAACCAGATCTTTTTATTATCCATCAGTAATTGACAAGTCTGGCAAAAAAAAAACCTGGATGAATTATATGGAACACTGTACAGCACATATTTTTGGTGTTTTTTCCCCTCCTTATTTCAAAATTTAAAAAAAATTTCTTGAAATTCCATTTTTATTGTCACTGTTTTGATAATTTATATTTTTCAATAACTGAGCCACCCACCTTATTCTGTTCACTGACACGACATTTGGCACTTATTAGAATCCTGCTGACCCCTGCATGGCCATACCTTGCAGCTGTGTGTAGCGGGCTGTCTCCGTACTGTAACACAAAATAAGCTGTAGATCATATTGGACCTCTAGGGTTAATCAGTATCAGATTTGAAAAGACTGATTTTCATCCAATATTCATAATCTCTATTTGTTCATCATCTCACCAAACAGAAAATTCAGAAATCTCTTCCTTTTTACTGTTTCAAAGGAAACAAATATTTTTTCTTAAATGAGTCATGTTCAAACTTATTTATGAAGAATTATGTTCCAAATAAATTTTTTCAGTAATGAACCAATCCCCTTGGGCAACACAGTAATCCAGCTTTTACCCCTTTCATTTACAATCCAAGGCATTTTCAAACTGTTTTGGCCATAGCAATTTGGATCAAGCTCAGAATCAAGCTCAAACCACTTTAAATGTGATTCATTTTATCTGCTTTGCTAAAGTATCATGTGAACGCTCGAGAACGGTTTGGGCCTAGATTCAAGCAGCAACTAGGTCACATACCTAAACCTGAATGCTTGTGTCAGCAGGTTGTCACACTCTTCCACACGTGAAATCTTAATAATGCTCATTAGAATGCATTAAATCAATCTGGCCAAACCACTTTGCCCAAATCAGTTTGAAAATGTTTTGTGTGTGAAAGGGGTATCCGAATGTTATAAAAGTACAATATATATAGGCCTCATGCCTATTTTGTAAAACATAACATCCAAGATTACAAAAACAAGGTTAGTAAACATATTAAAGGGTTCTGCCATGCCCACGTAATAGTATCAAATACTGTTTGATGTTCTATGTTTTATTTAAATTTGGTCTATAAAGGACTAAGTGAATAAAGAGGCATAACTTACACTGTTCTTGGTGTCTGCTCCACAGTTTGCATACAGCAGCAGCCTGGCACACTGGTTGTGACCGTTCTGAGCAGCCAGGTGGAGAGCCGAGAATCCGGCCTGTTAAAAGAAACCAGCGAGATTAGCATTAATGCAACGTGAAAAAGAGTCAAGGATGTTATACCTCCTTATTACAGTATGCTCCACATTCAGGAGTCAATCAGTTATTGATAATAATAACAAAATGGTATTTTTTTTCATGCAAAGATGGAGATGAAAGATTCAAACCCTTTAATTTCATATTTTTACAACTTTCTGAAGACCTCTACATGAAGAACAAAACAGCTTTGGCTTTCAGCATTATTTACAGTGTGTGATCAATTTTAATGTAAAGAACTACTTAATAACTCGTTGAATCTTTTAGTGCTTTATATATTAAAAATATTATTATTATCATTATTATTATTATTCATAAGAGCCTCATACTGATGCCTTCTTTATGGTACAATACTGAAACCAACATTCAATAAACATCTAGCACATGGTCCTTACATACCCTATTTAGAAGGGAAACTTTAGCTTTGGCTTTCAGCAACATTTCCAGTGTCTGGCTAAATCCATTCCAAGCTGCTTCGTGAAGTGCTGTGTTTCCATGCTGCAAACAGTCAGAGCCAACGATATTAAAATCATTAATATTCACTGACAGGGTCGTTATTTAAAATGTATGCAAAACTATTTAAAAGTAACTGTTATACACAGTTAAGGTCCTTGAACATTGTCTCAATAATACTTATCACTTGTTTTTTTTTAAGGTTCACAATAAACGAAATACTTTCTTTTTACTGAGAGTGAATGGAGTGCAGCTCAATTTCAATAAATGACTATGAATGTGAAAAAAAGGTTTTTCTCTTACATGTTTCAGAAGCAATAAAACATGTAAAATTGAGTACAAATTGGATTATTTTACAAGACTAACTGCCACAAATTTCAGTTTTAAGTCTGTAAACATTCAGTTGCTGCTCACTAATCTGGCACATTGATGTGTATTATCAAACTGATGTGACACCATTAAATAGCTTAATATAATTATGAGAAATATGAAAATGTGATAAGTTGAGGAACTGTCTCTAGTACACGTACCACTTCATCCTGCTTGTCCACATGACATCCTTCCTGAAGCAGGACCTCTATGACCTCTAAATGACCTTGACCTGCTGCCCTGTGTAAACTTGTATATCCCAGCTGCAAAATAATATTTTAATATTACATTTTTTAACACAACAAGATAGCAAAATTACTTGAATGAAATACAGTGAAATTACCAAGTTATGCCGAAATGACTTACAATAAAGTTTTAAATTATCCAAGGTTCCACACAAGCAGGCTTTATATGGTAAAAATTTAACATCAAACTTTTGAGCAGAAATTGCTGACATCAGTGTTTTTTTTCATTTATGTGAGCTGCAAAAAATGAGGTCTTTACTGTATACAGCTTTCCATTTATGGACTTGTAACACACATATGCACATAACATTAACATACATAAATACACAAAACATAGCTGCATTACTATGACTGAAAATGTGAAAAATACAAAAAAAAGTCTTTTGTTTGAAGATCATGTGACAGTCAATCTGTGACTGAATTCTGTGACAGGAAACAACACCCACAAGTTCTACATTCATAAACGAGGAGCTATTGTCCCCTGATTACAGGGTGTCACACGGTGATGAATATCGTAAGGTCCAGGTGTCATCCAGAGAAGAAGAGAACCTGTCAGGTTGACTCAGGTTTGAGCATCACTGGGCCAAGAACACAAATTTTCTGGTGACAAAGCTGTACAAAAGTCCTTTGTACAAGTGATGTGACAAAATGTACTGAATCTGGTGAATACATGATGGAAGCGCTGCTTTTTTCCTCTCTTTCAATAAATTGTTCTGCTTTATTTATTAGTCATTCATGAATTCTATTACAATCAAATGCCTTTAAGTCATCTCATAAGAATTCCAAAAATATGGGAGAACTATTTTAATTTGGTTCAAAGTTGGCAACTCTATCAATACATGTCTTAGACTGATTATACAAAAGCATCTCAAATGTTGCAATCCATTTCTCATTTTCTTTTACTGGTATATCACTTCAGGAATGACAAAACTGACAAAGCATATGTATGCTACATTTAAATAGGAAAAATATTTAACAAAGAAAAGTTCTAAATTTAGGTTTACTATTATTTCCTTAGTTCCTCTTATTTTCACCCACTACAATGTTTTTGGCTTCAAACTTAATCAACACAGAACCTCATGAAAACAGCAGCTCAAAACAACAAAGACACTGAGGGCAGAGGTTGATGCAAAAGAAAGCAACAGAGCAGAATATAAACCCTGCGTACTAAGGTGGCTCAACCTTAACTCATACATCAGATTCCTGTGGAAGTTTAAATAGAAACCTAACAAAAGACAGCTTAGTTTTGGCTAATTAGTTTATTCCTGCATATATATTTTTATTTCACCACTGATTAACATGAGAAGCTCGTCCAGGACTGAACAATCAGGATTTATTATCTTGGGCCCTTCACTTTAGATCAATTGACCTCAGATTACTACATTGAGTGGTTGATAAGAAATATGGCTGCCCCCTGGAGGTGCATGTGCAATGCATTATGGGAGAAAATTTTTTAATCCTATTGTCCTGAACAATGCATAAATTTCTGGAGATAAGATATGTATATAATATATTCCAAATATATGCTTGGTTAACTTGAGTTTATTAAGATTTTAGTATTCAGATGAATAATTCACGCTTTTTGAACAATAAACATTGTAACCCCCACAATTTCACCTCAGTACAGCAGTCAGCCATTAAAGTGAACTGTGTCACTGATCAAAGTACACCTGTCACATGTCTACTACACATGTCAAAATACCCAAGACCAGGGCATATTCAAGAAGCTCTCAACTCCCCATATACAGTCTGAAGTACTAGAGACCTTTACATATAACAGGCACAGAGTAGTCTTTATTAAGTTAAGATTAAAAAGAGTTTTTAGTCTAACAAAAAAATTTAATTTCAATGTCATAAGAATGACACTGTACAATTTTAATGATATTCATAAAAAGAGACAGACCATTTTCATTTGATTATGGATCCTACACTTCTAATTACAATATAGGGTTATTTTTAAACTATGAGAATGGTTATTGAAAAATTAACACTACGCTGATTTGTTTACTTTAGTCCACCTAACAAGGATGGCAAAATGAAGGAGCAACAAAATTTGTAAATGATGAACTTACATTATCCTGGATGTTGATGTCACAGCCTTGAGCTAACAGTAATGACACACACTCACTGTGTCCACCCAGCGCTGCATAATGTAAAGCTGTACGACCCTCCTACAAACAAAATCAATCACCTACATAGTACATACTATATATTTTATTTATTTTTTTTGGGGGGGGGGGGGGACTTGAGGTAACCACCTCCATTTTTTAATGCTATCCTATCTAATTCTTAATCTAAATATGTATATCTGCAGAGTTCCGTTTCAGTTTGGGGCTTTGGGACTGTGTGACAGGGTGGTAGCATGTGCTTCCTGTCATATTATTTTTGTATCCTAGTGTCACCCAGGCCCGGTGTCTACCAGACCTGCGAGTCCTGGGTGTGTAATCATGGCCATTGCTTAGTCATAACACTAAGTAGACCCCAAAAGATGCCCTCATTTGTGAGTAATGCTGTGTTGCAGAGCCTGCCCATAGAGCCTGCAGAGTGCTAAACCTTGGTGGAAGCCGACCATGAAAATCTCACCGCCTCGGCTGAGATTTGAACTCACAACCTCCTGGCTTTGAGTCCTGTGCTCTACCCATGAGCCAAAGAAGCCAGTCTAGTACATACTATTGGTAAAAGCAAAGACGCATTGCATACAACACTGCATACATGGTACCAATGAAAGTCCTAATTGCTATGCTGATATAAGTAAAACATTGCTTACGATGGTGAGTGGCCATTTTATCACAAATATGATTGGTCATATCACAGCAGGATGGTCATGTTACTTAGATGGTCATAATGCAAATTTTTACTGTATTATAGAAATTAGTGGCTTAAAATTTAAACCATACTCAAACTATGCAATTATATGAAACTCTGCAAAAAAAAGGCATTTCTTATAAAAGTGGCATTATATAATGTAAAATTTAATTGGAAGCAACCTCTATCTCATTGACAAACAATAGCACTTTGACAGGTCAATTTCATAATGACTTAACGATCCTGGATCTGTTGGACTAATCCATTAATCAGACCAACCACTGCCAAGTCTGCCTGACAGATGAGGGAATCAATGAGAAGTTGCCCGAGATGCCTGGGCCGTTTTTTATCAGTCTTTGTCAAGCCCCCACTCCACAAACATGTAAATATTGACACACTGTGACTAAGCAAGGCATTGTGTTATCATGATTCTTCTCTCTTGTACTAGCAGCAATCAAAATTGTCAACCCCTATCTTTACTCATCTGTTTATCCAATGAAATTATGAAGAGAATACCACAATATCAAATATAAAACAAGGGACCCATGGGTCACGTCGCTTAGCTGAATTTTGGAAAATATTAGTCTCTGCAAAATATTTTTATTTCTTTTGGTTTTTTCATGTATATTACCATTTGAAAAGCTAAGAGAAAATGGCCCTGCTGAAATCGACCTCTGTAAATTATAGAATAATGGACATGAGCTAAACCATATGCACTGTGTAATAAATGAAATTTTTGGCCTGAAATCATTTAGTGATGCACCTAGGGAAAAAATGGGCCTACGGTAAGTGTTATATAAAAGTTACATTTCATAAACAAATAATGTGTGAAGGTAATTAAGTTTTCAAAGGTTAAATATATGGCCATAATAGTTAAAAATTAATCCCACAAAGTTTGACCAATATTCCTGATTTTAAAACTAAGTTTAACAGTGTTATCTGCACCTAGGCTTGGCCAACTTTAAGAGATATGAATGAAATGCTACAAAGTATTTATATCTTCTTAAATCTTGTTAAATCTATCTTAAATCTATATCATTTGAATATTAGGATTAAATTCCTGAACAATTTTTTCTTTTAAAAAAATCAAAATTGTCCAAGTCTCAACAAAAAGAATTTATTTAACGTAAAAATTATAAGATTCATCTTGTTTATTGGTCCTGTGTATTGAAGGGATGGGTGGGGGGAGGGGTCTCTGTTGTAACTGCTAGTTGCTGAAAAAAATATAAAATTGAGATTTATCTTGTTTATAGTACAGGTCTGTCAACAGAATGGGGGGGGGGGGGGGGGGGAGGGAGGGGGGAGAGAAAGGCTCCCTGTGGTATTAACTGCAGACAGCCTGATCAAGCTCAACAAGAGTGAGGGCTTGCCCCAGTCATGGGATTACATAACATCAGGGGAGCATAGCCATGCACTGAATGACCTACAGTGACCAAAGTGGACTGCTTGACAATGCAAGGGAATACAATAAGAGCCTCCAAAAAAATTCAATAACTAGCCTAATTTTACAGCTTTTATTTTCAAATTTCAGATTTTATCAGATTAAAATCTTATGTGTACATGCTGTGAAAATTAAATCCAGAGTACTTACAGGAAAAAATGTGCCGCAAAATTTAAGGTACTGATTTTATATTTATGCTAATAACTTAAAACTAAGGCTGAATGACTTGGGGGGGGGGGGAGTTGCAACACCTTTTGATATTAATACAGAATACGGAATAAAATTCAATGGTGCTTACAGGAACTGGTGGGAGTTACAGCACTTCTGCATTTACATAAAGGATAACATTTAATTTAAAAGACATTATTTAAAATATTTAAAAACATGCAGAGATGGAAAACAAAGCAAATAACTTTAATTTCCATTCTACTGAGACAGGAAAATAATGAAAATATATTTGTATATGATCCTATTTTTTCTTTTGTTAAGTCATTTTTTTTTAAGTTTATACATTTCACTATATATTTGCAGTATATCATATATATCTGCATATATAAATTGATTCACAAATCTAAATTGCATCAACATTTATACTTAATTTAGTCAGGTAACATCAAATTATGCACACAGATGTATATATATATTTTTTTATAAAATATTTTTAATTTTGCAAAGCAATACTATATATGAAAATAACACTCCAGATTTCACAATTTAAATTGCACCTTTATTTATCCATGATTTGCTTCATATATTATCAAATTATGCCTACTGATGGGTTAAATTATATTTTGTTTAATTATTTAAAAGGAAATAATTTCTTTAAAATGCTACATCAGATCAAAGTTGCATCTCTTGGATTACTTCTTGAATTAATATTTCAAGAAAAATTGTGCACATTGGATCAAAAACAGCTTTACATTTAAAGAAATACAGTTGACAATAACAAACCATGTATTGCAATATAATTGGTAAGGTGGTGATGTGTGTGTGGGGGGGGGGGAACTGGAGGGGGGATGTTAGGGTAGGGCCCATGAGAATAAGTGTATGTTTATTACAGCAGGGCCATTCTGCCAGTGCTGCATCACTTATAAGGTCACTGAGGCAAGGCTTTAGTGAGCAAGAGTTGGGTCTTGGATGTACAAAATGCAAATACATTAGAGCATCTGTAAAACTTCAGTAATGTGGTAATAAATATAAGCTGTATTATGAGTTGTTGTTGTTTAGCTTATGTATGATTTTGATAGTACCTTTGGAGACAGGGAAGAGGATTGATATCATTTATTTTATTAACAAATGGAGTACTATTGTCACACAGATTTTGACTTGGCCATATAACTTATAAGCAGAACATATAAGAGTTTAACTATTTATTAAAAAAAAATTACAAATATTGTCCTAAATATAATTTTTATTAAAAATAATAAGAAAATTGTATGATTTTTTAAAATGAAATATAACTGAAATGAGTACATATTCATATTCGTATTTAAATACAATTGCAAAGTATTCACACCATGTCTGGTATTTATTCAGTTTTCACCAAACAATGATGTTGAGAATCCAGAATATACAAAATTGACACATTAAAATAATGATCATAAGTACCTGGTTTTATGGCTTTTATTTATATTAAAAAAAAATAAATGTACAGGGATGTGCCCACGCCGCGCAGAGCCGGGCGGGTGCGCCCGGCAGTCTTTCCTGCCGCCGGGCACTTGACTAGAAAGTGTCAATGCCCGCCCGGCAGTAATATTTTTAAATTGTTTAAGCCATGAACAAAAATACACGCGTTTAAGCTTATCTTGCGCTGTTTTACCGGTATTACAATTAGTGACCCCTGTTGAATTTATCTAAGTGCATGTCTTCCACACTAGATGACATCATGTGGCGCCCAAAATGAATATTTAATAGAAGGTACTCTTCAAAATGTGCCGTATTAAGTGAATGTTGATGAATAAAATTTGGTACGAAAGAAGTGAACGTAGCTGCTATGGTAGCGCCACCTTGTATCTGTATAAAAGACTAATGCTGATATCAGCTTCTATGAAATCATATGACGCGCCAAACGATGTTTGATTGAATATAATTGATGATCGACGTAAATATTCGAATACATTTGTAAGGTCACAGCTCCTAATGAGGCCAAACTGCCGTAGAAAAGTGGAATATGTTTGGTATCAGGTTTTAAGTGCGAAAAACTGAATACGGTCCTTTCTTATACCCATATTATACGGAAGTATTCAACAAATCCTGACCGACAGAATCTAAACTGACAGACGAGTTCACCACGGTGTTTTAACTTTTCAATCAAATTTGCTCTCAGTGGCGGCATTGCTGTCGGCATATTGGAAATTAATAATACTTTTAGTATTACTAATGATTCATTCATGCAGCTGAAATATCACGAATCACGTCTATAAAATATGAAAGTTTAACTTTAAATATGCCCGCCCGCGACCCATTTCACGTGCACGGCCCGCCCGCCCGGCACTCAAATTTTTCTGAGCACATCCCTGAATGTAATATATTCATTTTGGACTAATTTTACATCAATGTACACACTAGACACAGTAGGAATCTAGATTAATATTATCAACTTCGTCTTTGTCTATCATTAATTTCCTTCATATGATCCCTAATGATTTGTAATGAATATGATTTACTTTTTTATAATTAAAATTGAACTGAAAAATATCATAGGTGACTGCATGGTGTTATTTGGAATACGTGACATTCTATCCATCGATACAAGATTCTTATATCATCAGTAACTGCAGGTTAATTTCCTGTTATTATAAACTAACAAATTCTTTTTCTATTTTTCTTTAATTTGTTATTAAAAACCAATAAAAATTTATTAATTTATTGTTTATTGTTATTTTGTTGGTTAAAACTACTAGATGAGTTGGGTTGGACACCTGGATCAACTGTGGCTGGCCATAAGCTGCATGGCTGCCCCAGTGTATGGGTCGCCTCAAGCATGCATAATTTGCTGAAAGTTCAACAAGGTCAACATACAGGTGACTCAAGAGGGGCTGGAGAGAGCCAAGGTCTGACATGGTCTCATAAAAACATTAATAAAAGCTACAGTTTTTGGCCAATTTCTTTCAGTTTTCTAAACTAAAAAGCTGAAATCCTTATGTGTGCATGATATGAAAATTATATCAACAGTGCTCACAGAAAACAAATGTGCCATTGTCAAATTTGGGCAAAATTTAAGGTACTAATTTTATATTTAAACTATTAACTTATAAAATTTGAAAAATTCAGAACTAATTTTGGGTATTCAATTGAATCTTGATTAAATAATGTTACACCCCTGACAAAAAATCTCTAGCTTCAGCAATCCCCTTGTTAAGGGAGTAAATATATTTCTTGATTTTTTACAAAGTGCATTATGTTTGGGCCCATAACTTAAAACAATTACGCAATACTGACATCATTTCTGGCATGTGCACAGGAATGTATAGAAAATATGTATATTATATATGATTAAAGTCAGATCAGTGGTTTTGGTATTACGCAGTCTTGAAGTGTAACAATGGGTTTTAAATGGAAAAATGAAGTTTTTCATTAATATCTCGAAGGTATTAAGTCCTATTGACCAAATTCTTGGCATGGTAGGGGATTTTGGAGACATCTAATTGTATGCCAAATTTTAGGAACAGAGAGCTGAAGCTGGGGAGCTGAGCTCTTGCAAACTGCATATCACTAGCTTGGTGTAAACAATATGTTACATGGTGCTTGAAAACTTGAACAAAATCTAGTTTTTGATCAACTGGTTTTAAATTTTTGGTGTTAACATGCAGACAAAATACTAACAAAAACATGCTGAGAAAATTAAATCCACAGTACTTACAGGAAAAAAATGTGCCATGGTCAAGGTTGGGCAAAATTTAAGGTACCAATTTTTTATTTTTGTTAATATTTTAAAAAATTTAAAAGATTTTGATCTAATTTGGGGAATACAATTAAATTTTGATTAATTAAAGTTATATTACTGGAAAAAAGTCCATAGCTTTAACCTGTTTTGTGTTAAGTGATCAAATATCTTTCCTGATTTTTTACAAAATGCATAATGTTTTGGCCCATAACTTTTTTTAAATTATACAATACAGACATAATTTCTGGTATGTACATAGGAACTATATAGAGGAATATTTAAGGTAAATATGAGGAAAAACAGATGAGTGGTTTTGATATTAGGGAGTCCTGAAGTGTGAAAATAGGTTTTTAATAAAAAATTGAGGTTTTTCCTTAATTTCTCAAAGGAACGAAGTCGCAAAGACCCAGTTTTCGGCTTGTTAGGAGATCTTCAGGACATCTAACATTATGCCGAATTTTGGATTCCTAGGTCTTGCGGTTTCAAAATGTGCCACATCTACGGACAGACGGACAGACGGACGGACGGACAGACGACGGACAATGGACCACAACTATAGCTTAGATGACTTATAGTCAGCTGAGCTAAAAAGCATTTTCCTGATTTAGAACATTTTTGCAAAGAAACCAGTCAGATGAAACATGCTGGTAGGTTGTTATAACTACCAGCATAATATGAATAACTGGTGCATTAAATAAGATTATTTTTATAGGCTATGTCCTGCATCTCGTTTCACCACTGTTTCACTAACTATCCATTCTTGGGGCAAATAAATCCACTCCCATTTATGAGAAGCATAAAAAGTTCAACACAGCGCATTAGCTGATTATAATATCCAATGTTAAAAGTATAAAAAATAAAATGTTAAAATACATTATTTGCAGTGTCACTGTTAAAATTTCAGAATATGTAAAACAAAATGATAAGAATAAATTAGATATGCATAACCATGCCAGAACTTTTGTGCTTGCCAGAGTGATAAAAAAGTTAGAATATTTTATTATAACTGATCATACAGTCCCAACCAACAGAACATGGTCTTGAACTTCAAGTCATAGGTGAGGGAAAGTAAGGTTTTAGGCAGTAAAAGGAAGTTTTAGGCAGGTTATAACCTATTTTAGGCAGTTAAAGGCAGGTTTTAGGCTCTGCCCTGCCGAAAACAGGTTTTGGGCAGCCTAAAACCAAACCCTGACCACGCTTTATTTTTTTGGCCTAAGAAATTATCTTTAATAAAAGCACTGATGCTATATTCAAGCTTCCTGATAGAAGTATTTCTATCCCAAGGCAAAAAAGATTTTATCCCTGACGTCCTGATACAAAAATAGTATGACATGACTATTAGCTTCTGAAAAAAAAATGAATTTTTTTCCTTTGTACAATTAGGGACACTGATCAATCTGAAGGCTGGAAAACATAAGGCTTGAGTCTCTAGTTGGTGGAGTCTTAAACCCCAGCCCTCATTGAACATGATTTTACAAAGAATTCCATCCACTTTCAATTACCCTAAAAAATCAGATGAAATTTAGAAGAGACAGATGAGAAGCAAAAGGCACAAATTTTATTTCATCAAGTCCAGCACACTTTACAAATATTAGATGTCTCCTGCCAAAGCAAGCCTAAAAAATGGCAGTTTAACAATAGATTTTCTTGATGTATGATGACACTTACTCTGTCAGGTTCGTAGGTCGCTCCTGTCATTAACAGCTCCTTCACTTTATCTAACTGTCCCTTGCATGATGCCAGCCGCAGCTTGTCTGCCTGAGTCACACCAAGGGAACAGCTCATCATGCTGGTCTCCATGGACACTGAAGTCAGAGAGAAGTATATTACAATCATATTACACTGTGTTTAAATGTACATCTATTAGCTCATGTATGTAAGCATAACCGAGAAGTTCCAGTAAACTTCTTTGATTCCCTGTTTAAAACACAAATTAACCTTTAACACAGTATTTACTGCATAATATCTACCAGGGCAGTAAGGGTAACACACAATATATCCAATAGATACAGTAATATGCAAATCCAATAGATACAGTAATATGCAAATCCAATAGATACAGTAATATGCAAATCCAATAGATACAGTAATATGCAAATCTGATCTTCAGCAAAATAAATCCAACACATAATATCCACTGCAACAGAAGGATCCGTGTGTAATACAACAGGAAATTATACAAATGGTGGTTTTCTGCAATACAGAGGTCTACACATTGATGAGCCAGAAACTGCTGTACCTTCAGTTTCATGTTCAGAACAACAAACAGAAACATTTGAGAGTCCATCAATCTCAAAAGAGGAAGCATCACTGCTCTCCTCATCTTCCTGTTCATCTGTGCCAATCCCAGCCTCTGTAACCTGACAAGTACACTGAGTTATCACTTTACTACCATCCATATTCCTTATGGTAACACTGGGTAACTACTAATCCTAGTAAAACCCCTGTAAATGATGTAATGCTGTAAATGTGTAATGCTGCCAGCCTTTGTTAATCTTCATCAACGGAAGCCCACTGTTGCTTGTCACCTATAATATTTGATGACACTTCAGTGGAGCTGCATTCACACCCTGTTACCATGGTGATTAACTGATAAAGAAGAAGTGTTTAAGATCCACTGGATGCAGAGTATTAATTATTATGAGTCACTAAACCATTTGTACACAAACCATGAAACTTTAATCAGATGATATTTTAATGTACTGATTTGCATCTGTTATAACTACAGGTTTTAAGAAGAATTCCATCAGATATTATAAGGGCTTTTGGACAATTATCTGATATTTTATTAAGGAAATACAACCAATTTATGGATAGAGAATTTTTTTCTATAAATTTTACTATTCTATCTACCAGTGTACATTTACATGTGAGTAGGAAACCTGAAATAAAGCACCTTGGCTGGGCATTTTTTAACTGAGAAGTGTGTATACATAACAGAGGTGTCTGTAAAAGAAGGGTGTCTTTACATGAAGGTTTCACTGTAAATTAACCATGACTCAATTTCATTAAGTATAAGCCATTCTTTTGCAAATATCTTGGAGACAAGAAAAATACGTCCCCATAAAATAAAACACTGTAGATATACAGAAACACTGCAGTGGGGCCCCCAAGGAACGTTTTTATACAGCATCTGACATACCATATATCACACACCATGCTTCTATCTATATACTCCATATACTGCACTGACAGATGAACCCTGGCTACCCTACCATTCCTTGGATGCTTGGGTTTTATGACGTCCTCAATGTCAGAGTCCTAGAGTAATGGTTCAGTAATGGTTATGCATGGTCACAATTAAGACATCAACCACAAAGCATACTAAGATCTAATCATGACTCCATAAATATGCTTTATTGAGGATTCCATGAATCATCCAAAAAACCTGCCTTGATTTTGCTTAGAAAAAAAAAACAAAAAGTTTTTTTTCATCAAATTTTTTTCACAGAAAAATTGCTGCAAAAATGGAATTGCTGATTCAGATGAAACATTTGACATTCACTACATAGCCAATAATATAAGATATAAGACAACCTTGAAATGCACATATGATAAATTGTTAATTAAATGTATCTTTTACAAGTACTGGTACTACACAAACCATAATTCACTTAGAAACATCTAACTTTCTGGCTAGTTTATATAAGAAATCACTGAATCGTTCAGATAAATATCTATGTGATAAAGTCTACCATAAGATCCTTGTAAAATGAAGTGCCTCAACTAAGAAACAACATGGAGGTCTTGAATTTTGATATATATACTTGATTAAAACGCAAATGTACTCACAATTTCAGACACTTTACCCTGCCCTGGCCTAAAGGCACAGATAAAAAAAAGATACCTCAGATGGCCTTGTATTGTGGAGTGAATTGACAGACATCAACAGTCAAGTTATATTTGCATGTCAGCTGCCTTACACACAGCAGGACAGCGTTCAGTTACGTTGGCAGCGTTAAACAGGTTTCCTCCACTTAACACCAGAGGGGCTGTAATCAAAACCACTGCTGTCACAGCTTGACAAAAAGCCAATCCGGCCTGGCTGAATTAGAATCTTGGGTTTTTTTACAGCACTGGACTGTTTTCTTCTTCATAAATCTGCATTTTCCACAGAGTTAGGTGTCATGGTGATCCTGCCAGCAGGCACGCACCATGTGCAGACACTAAACTGTGTCACCAGGCTCGCCACATTCAGAATATTCCACACAGATAATGATTATCAAACAGTCTTATCTATATCTTCTTCTGTTGTAATAAGAAATTGAAAACAATATGACACTAGAAAAGAATGGACAAATAGGGAGTTTAAAGCAAATTAATGAAAAGTTATACATAGATTGTACCACTCATTTCCAGCTTATATTGATTTCAGTGCACTTGTTTCCTTACCCTTGCTATCTACTAAATAGTAGGATTATTTTATGAATGCATTAAGTTTCATGGCTTAGTAGTTTGTTACAAGATTCTACACAGAAGAGCATTATAAATGTAGCAAATCACCAATGTATTAATACCCTTAAAAGTTCCCTTTGTACTTGCATTTATTTATCTATTTATAGATTTCAGTCTGTGAACAAATATTTTTTTTTTCAATGTGATTTCATTAATAAAAGATTGATAGTGGCTTGATAATATTAATGGTCAGTCACTACTAAACTGTACAAATTTCAGTGTTAATATATTACACATGACACTACCAGCAGCAGACAACAGCACTTGACAGAAGATAAATCATTTTCTGTATCACCATTCCTGGTGAGAAGCAAGTAATACTTTCACTGTGGAGGAAAGGAACTCTCATATATATCTTAAATCTGTTCACACATACCAGTATTACTGATATATCACCCTCAGATATATACAGTGTACTGGATGTTTACTACAAAGAATAGGAGAGATACAATGCAGTTGACCTGAGAGTACAGAGTTGTGTAAAAATCCAACTGTTAATGAAATGTTAGTTTGGCCTGCAGTCTGTACTGTCATACACAATTCACCAGACGAGTCCAACATGACAAGACCGGTGTGTTTTAGAACCACAATTTCACAACTGATAACGTAATGTCAGTGCAGTATAAAGATACATGCGTCTCAACAGCTGTTTCCTCACCCCAGACTGGTCCAGTATGACTCAAAACTAACACCTATTTTTTAGCTGACCAATGTTATATTACAATTTTTCTGTTACCTCTATATTCTAACACCACCTGGTTTACCACTTCTGTCCCTCGTAGATCTCTCAACATCTGGTTCATTTGTATGTAGTGATAAACTGTGATAAGGTAATTATCAGTTTTACATGACCTATTATATTCTCTTCACTGTCTGCAGGTAGCTTGCAAATCATTATGAATGTCATTTCTTAATTGAAAGGGATAATTTGTCCGGTTATTTTGTTATTCAAATTATGCAACGTGATACTGGAACAGGAAACCCTTAATTAACATCATATCCATAAACACTTAAATTACCCACTTTTGTGCGGCCAACTGTGACTGACACATGATTTCTAATCATTATATCTCTAGAATTATATACCTTCTGGTAGATAAACATATCATCCAATCTAATAAACAAACAGATATATAATTATATATTAACATTTATAGGTATTTAATTAAATATTAATGTTTATTAAATTTAATTAAATATTATATCATATTTTCATGCATAATACTTCTCTTGAAATTAATGTTTACTGTTTCAAGTGTTACTCAAAGGGTTGAAAGGTTTTAATAATGAGGAAACACTGTCATAATAGTACAAAAGAAAAAACAACCCTCCCCCAAAGTGTATATAACCCAAATCTGAAGTCTGTATTAACACCTGTACCTGTTTAGGGAGGCATTCCAGACAAATTGCAGTTAGACATGAAAATTAATCCCTATATATGCTAAGCTGACACAGAGATAACCTACAACTTGTTTTAGAATATGACATCTGTTATGACGGTTTATGAGGCAGCTGATATATATTCCGTCTGGCAATTTTAAAAAATTACAGCAATTCTCACTCTAGCAACAAGTACACGTACCCTCACACATGGTATTGGAATGTCTGCTTGCTGTTACTTTTAGAGTTCAAAGACAAATTTTATTGCAATGTGATTTCTCCTCTATACACTTGTTTTCTACACAGATGATTATGTCTTTGATAATTTTGTAAATGGGTGAACACACATGATCCTATATACTTTATTATACCTGACATATCTACATCTTTCCTTCTCATATATGGCAAAAAATAGAATTACCTGTACTCAATGAGTGAGCACTGTACATATTTCCTGCGTGGATCAGACTTGGCGGTGGTTATATAGGTACAAATGGCTGGCTTTAACGTACTCGTAACCTCCAACTGCTTGAGACGTATCAACACCGCACCTAGGTACTCCCTGAATGTTATCATGTGATCACCACAAACTCACTTCCCTTGTGTTCGATTATAAGATAATTTCTTATCACCAGTAGGTGTTATCGATCCATAAAAGGATGCCGCTGCTATTGTAAGGAGTTTCATACATATCCATAATACAATGCTGATGCTATGTGTAGCAGTTTCGTACTTATCCCCATGGGCCATGGATTCAAATTCAAACTGAGCGCCCTGCATACATGAGGTCTGTATGTCACAGTCCGTGCACACACTGAACACCTGCCCCTTTACTATGTAATGACAGCACATTCAACCCCTCAAACAGATCAAGCATACATTATATACACTTACCGATGGTCCGGGCTGGATGCTTTCATACAACTATCTCCTATCCCCCACTGGTTATCTGACATACTCTCACCACCACATTTTAAAATGCATCCTCCCCTAACCGTTCGTTAATCAACCATCGTACTTAGAACTCAATCCAAGGGTTCACAATCAAGCGAGACAACATATGTGATGAGACACATAAAAAATATCAAATACCCTGTATCCAACTAATGCATGAATGCTTGCCTGTATAAGACATTTAATAATGCGCCCTCTTATGCACTTGTAAACATGGGCCTGTGATTAGGGTTGGAGTAATATTTATTGGAGTGGAAGATCTGAAGTAGTGGGTGTCTTGGTTCCCCGACAATTACTCAGTTGTCATGACATGGTTTATATCAAAACCTGTCATATCTGCATGTCAGCTGACAGTAAGTAAACAAGCTGACACAAGCTTAGACTTTCAGGCTCTACCTGGCAACCCCCTGCAGACTTATTGTGTAATAGAAATTCTTAAATAGAAGGAATAAAGGAAATTATTTACTGTAACTGCCATCCTCTTTACAATTTTCTTAACTGCTGCAGTCTCTATCCATTTTAATTAACTTTGACACATCAGTTTCAACATATTTTAGTAATAAATACATGACAAATAAATCCAGAATTTGAAAGGAAATAAAATAAAAAAAATTTAAACAATCTTGCTCCAAAATTACGCTGATGACTTTGTTTATAAAAATTGTATTGGTTTAGTATTATTATAATTATTTACTAAGATTTCTTGTGATTTTTTTTGTTGTAGCCATCATTTATTTTGACAGGGTAGTTTATTTCAGTTCTTCTTGACTAATTGCAATTTCCTTTATTTTAGGAGGATGGTGTTAAGCTTTTATTAGTATGTACAAAATATTTAAGAAACATATACACAAGGGAAGTCCCACACCAAATGTTTTAATATCAAATACTACACTCAAATTATACAGTATCAACACAGAAAATAATATAATTTATTATAAAATACATGTCATACATATTTACTTTATTTTATTTTATAAAATTTTGGTGAAAAATAGAATAAACCATGTTTCATTATGGTTGTGTTAGATGATTCATATTAAAATTATTAAAAAGTATCTGTTTATACATATTTTCAAATAAGTTTTGTGTTATATGCTGTATGTACTGAAGTTTACTAAGTACTGACCTTTATATTTATTTTGTTGTTATATTTTTCTCGTATGGAATGTATATACTTCTAACTAGATAAAAAGTTTGAAAGGCTAGGTGATGAAATCCTCATGTGTTTAATTGCTTCCAGACATGGCTATGCCACTAAAATTCAACACTGAAATGCTAGATAAATTAGATAAATGCACAGCTGTTACCGTTTTGGATATGGTAATATGAAAGGCAGTCTGGGTTCCTCAAAGAACTCACACCTACATAAAGGGTCTTTAATCAGTAACCCTTCAAGTGTTGTGCAAAGCAGAACAGTACACAGGAACCTTGGTATAGAAGTATAAATATCCAGGGTAAATATCCTGGGTGTTGTACAGTACAAGACACACAGGGTGTCAGGGTAAACATTAATGAGACACAGCCCATATCAATCATTTCCAGACTGAACCATGTCTGACAGTCTTACTAACACTTATGGTTTTAACAGTCTTAAATACATGACAGTTGCATAAACTAACATAGCTGATACAAGCTAATCCCCTGTTCAGTAATATAATCATACTGAACATGTTGTGGAATGAGAGCAAATTGGTTTTTCATCTGAACTATTTCATACAACAACAGGGCTCGACAACATTGGACAAGAAACTTATAACTTGCCTTACATGAAATTTTACAAAAATCAGTGATCGTCCTACCAACACAAATTTTAACTGAAATCTACAATTTCAGCAATTCAAGTGCCTGTGGATAAAATCAATGAGTGTGGAAAAGAATCCCACTGCTTGTCAAACAGTCTATCTGCAATCAATGTTGTATTCTATCAGTTATATTATAGATATATAAGTGCTGTATAAATTATATCCTCTCCAAAAACCTAAATAATTTGTGCATCATGTTTCTAATGAAACTGTTACCAGAAAGGCTTGTGTGAATAATCTACAGCTATCAGTATAACTACAAGCAATTATAGAAACATAATTTTAAGAGTAATGAGTTATTTTATTAGTAATATTACACAACATGAAATTTGTTTCCCTTTTTTACTCAACTGAAAATATGTTACATATAATATGACCATATTATATTTTTTTGCAGAAATTCAAATATTTACAAGGAGAGAACAACATTTATATGAAATTCTATATATATGATATTCCATTTTTTATTCTAAATTAAATCCCCTATGAACTCACCTTGATTTGCAAATTCAAGACTGCAGATATGTTATTTACCCTACAAAAACATAATCTTTCACACAAATCAAAAGCAATGTGGACTCAGGCAGAGTTTTGTTATACCCAGCAGTCCAATGAAATGAGTATATACAGATCAGTGAAGCCTGATATTACAGTCACCTGAGAACTAATGAACTGTCACCAAAATTACCAGGTGAGTATCCAGGTATGGGACATCAGTGTCACCAATCTATCACACTGGACTGATTTTTTCATCAAAGCTGACCACTGGTCATTTCAGTGATGAACAGTTCACAGGAACCACACAAAGACTGAACATCAAAGTTCAGTCAAGCGTAATAATTATCAAGTGGAAAATGGCAGCCTGATTTTGACAATGGAATACCTGAATTTCAAACGCAATTTTCTGGCTCAGTAAAGCCTTATTTCATTAACCCACCACCTGGGGTCACCTCCTATATTTCAATTATTACTGTAATAAAACTAATAGGCTCTTAAGTTAAAGACAATTAAAATTAGAAATAAGAAATATATTTGAATAACTTTATTTAATTATAAATTAAATAAAAACTAATAAAACTATGTCCAGAAGTGCTTGCAGAAAATTAATTAATTCCATTAATTTAGATTCCAAACTTTGACCCCAAAGTTCCATCTCAATCACTTGTGTATATTGTGTATTGTTAAGTGTTAAATAATGGATTAGCCAGATCATTAATAATACATTAAAAAACACATGCAACAAGGTTGTATTTGGTTCACTATTTCATCACAACAAAGTAACCTTTTTCAGGTATGTTGTGGAAGATATACTCAAACAGATCAAAAGAATAAATTTAAATACTGTATTCCTCATTTTATGTGAAATACCTGAAATTTGCTTAGTTAACACACAGCTGGAGTTCCTGACATAGTTTTACTCTACTTCTGAAGTCACTATTGTATTATCTGACATTTGCTAACCACTCAAATTCTTCTCTGGCATGCAGTGTATTGTTTTCAGGAGAAACTAAAAGGACATTTATTTTACAAAATATAGAAAGAAACAATAACAAATAATTTGCTTATTAACCTATTGCAACCAGTAAAAAGTACTTATTTGGTAAAATATGCATTGCTAGAATTCTGAGTTCACAAGAGAAAATCAATAAATGATGTAAGTGCTTGTGCCTACTTTAATACCTTTAATTCAACTATTTCAGGCATGCATGTGTTGTGAAATACTTATTAATCTGAAATTACAGTTCTGATGTCTTTGATGCAAAACTATAGTTTGTCATTTGATTATTCTCCCTTTTTTTTATTAAATTAAAAGTAGCAAACCTGAAAATGTTCTTACTTGCCTTGGAAAATTCAATCCCATGCACTTTGTAGGATAATTAAGATAGCAATGCATAAATAAATACTATGTAAATGGTTAATTTGGCGTGTTTGAATTTTTTTTTTATTTTATAGCATTATTGCAGTTAAAATTTTCGCCCATATCTGACCATGTCCGTGCAACGGGCCACTGAGTACCGTGACCACAAAGTTTATACAATATGTAATTTATGGAACTAATCACATTTGATGATGGAATGATACTGGACCCGAGACATTTTTTGACATCTGACTAAGTTGTACAATTGCTCTACAACAACTATGATTACTAATTAGAAGCAGCCCTTCATGTGTGAACAACAAAGAAGAGCTTCAAATTCAAATTTTACTTGTTTTATAGTTGTTTCTACATATCATAAAAAATCTGAGGGGATTTCAGTTGAGATATCACTTGTTATGATCTCTTATGAAAACATGACTACTCTTAACTTCCTGGTTGAAGAAGTCACAACTCAAGTGACTGCACTTGGAGGGATTACCAGCCCCCCCCCCCCCCCCCCCAGGGCCTGTGTGTCAGACGAGAACTTTTTCAAAGCATCAAAATAATGCGTGTTCTTAGTTTAGCACAAATCTAGCTCCCGCTTAAAGAATGAAAATTAAAACCCTGCTAACAAAACCACTTTCACATCAAATATACCTGTATCCCAGTTTTAAGTCAAGTTTTCTGCACATAATCACATAGTGACTAAAATTTACTGCTTTCACAACAGGCACTAAAGGGACATATGATAATGCTTCATAGTAACTCCACTGGAAGTCCCTGGGTGAGAGATCATAGAAGGTATTCATAATACCACCCTTGGTGCCAAGTCTGTTTCCATACACTCTATGTAAATCGGCCTCCTCAGGGGTGTATAACGTTATTTATCTGACGCACCAGGACAGCTAACTGGTCATTCCAACACACTAACCTACCTGTTGAACCAAAGGTATGGTCAGACTGTTCTATACAATGACCACTCCAATAAACAAAACCTGTCTAAGCCTATACTGTAATGTGCTCTGCCTGCATTATAACTTCACAATTTCTCCCACAGGGCTTGAACACTCATATAAATGTATGCCATTGACCTGACTGTCACCATCTATTCATGTGGCAACTCTTTTTCCAAATAATTCACTTTTCAATAGTTTTTTTTTTAGTTTTAAATGGAAACTTCTAAATGTTTCAAGAATGTTAAAATGCCACTGATCTATCTCAAAAACCTGACACACTGTGACTAATGAATTTTAATTTTAGTGTTCTTTTTGGAATAATTTTCTTATTTAATGTTATGCATATTCAATGCCTTATGTAGGTGATGAACTTACTTAACATTTGTTTTCCACAAGAAACTTGTGTACAGTTAATACATTTTTTCACCATCAATCCCTATCAAGATAATGTACCCATAATAACACTACATTTGAATAAGTATGCATGTGAAGTTAGTCTGATATTAAATTTATCTTTTTTTTTTTAAATCAAACTGTAAAGGTCAATTTTTTTATATTTGAGTACAAAATGTAACTGCAGTTCTGATTAATTCAAAATCATTAATGTTCTCCTAGGTATGAGTATATAACTATCCAATTAGTATCTGTCATGAATACTGGCACTGAATTTTTCTCATTTAGATTTCTCTGAGCCAATATAATTTATTATTGATCTTGTAAAAACAGGTAACATTTGCATCATGCACAAGTCATTGGGGGAATAAATTCTAGACCCTGCATGACAGCAAACATTATCTGCCAAATATTATCCCAGATGCACAATCCCTCTTATTAAACTCTAATGCACCCCACAGTAAAAGCTTATTTACAATGTGCCAGACACTGACTCAACTAGCCAAGGCCAGGCCTGTCAATGTGTGGTGTGACTTGGCACGGTGACAAGCAGTTAAAAATAGGCATCTAATGTTATGTTCAAACTGTGGCAAAGGACAAACTGATTACATGAGGTATATGAATATTCACTAGAAAATTTGTTTTAGCTTTAAAATAATCAGTTACATATCTGACTAAATGTATTTAATTAGGACTATGAAAAACATCTGCTTTTAAAAAGCCCTCAGAATTACTTTCCTGACACAATTCTTGATATATCTGGATAATATTATGGCATACTGAAAGATCATAATTTTTACTTATATTTTAACCAATATTTTTATTCAGAACTGTCGCTAAGAAAACTGAACATTAACATCTGACAAAATTGATAAAATGCGTAATTACTTAAATATATGTGTACAAAATTATAATGTTAACTGCTTAGTCTGGCTCTGAATATAAACAAGAGGTATCTTATTTTAATAAATGTCCTAACCTCAATCTCTACCTGTTTAAAAATATTTATAAACTCCAGATTCTCACCTGCATATAATGTAGGCACCAACTAAATGTAAGACTAAGAAAATTCTGTGGCATTCTCCCAGCCATACCCTAAATTATATCAACTGTGAAAGCTAATTAAGTATTACAATCTGATCTTTGGAAGTAATTAACTGTATCCTACCATTTAACACCCTGCACTAATGCAAGCAAATAATTACATACAATTTTCTGCTGGTTGCTATTGGGGACATGCCAAGCTATTTTTAAATCCAAAGCTGTTGTAACCCTGTATTAATGGGTGATTATATACATCACAGTTCATTGGATATGGCCAGGGGAACCAGTAAAACAGAATATGAATTAAAATAGACTATTAACAAACACACACATACAAAAACAGGGCAGAGAGACTATTAAAGAGAGCAGAGCTTGAGAAAATTCAGGATATATAAATTTTAGTAACAAATAGTCACAAACATAGAAGGCAGAATGTTAGAGGAAAACAGCTATAAAAAATATGAAAATATATATGATCATATAAGAAAATATGACGTTTCAAATTTGGTACAAAAGCATGCTGATAAGCATTAAAATATATAATTAAATTGACTGATGGTTAAGTCATTTATATTTCAAAACCAATTTTGAACTTGAACTGACCAGTCATTATTTTGTTCTGATAAATATACAAGTGACATACAAACCTGCCCAGAGGGTAGGCATGTTGACTTCTTCTGCTGGGTAAAGAGGGGCTGGCTAGCATATATAGTTAAACAGACTGAGAATATACTGGAACAGTGTTACTTTGACGCAGTGCATTTAATGTTTTCCCTTTACTATTAAACTGTTTACAATGAGCAAAAAATGAAAGTAAACAGTATTATATGACCTCTGTAACTAGTGATTAACAAAACAACCAAGTAAAGAAGAGATATATTAATTCAACAAATTCTCCACTCTTGGTAGTTAAAATGGCTGACTCCTTGACTCACCTTATATCGCTGTAAATAAATCCATAAGCAAAATTCACAATACTAATATCCACACATCCTGGTGTTTCTCAGCATACTCCAAATAACAAAAGTTAATGTAATACACAACAATATTAAATCTCCAAATGTCTCTCCAAATTAATATCCTGGAATGTGTGTGGCATAAATATTTTGGCTGGAGGTGTTCCAGTCTGTGAAAGCCCCAGTGAAACAGGACACAAAGCACCCTAGCCTGAGTAAATATACCTGCTTTTTATAACTCTTGGTTCCCAATGCTTTCTATGAGCAATAGTGTCCCTCACCTCATACAGAGACAAGGTATGTACTATACAGGGTAACCCTGGTGGCTGTGTACTGGGTATATATTGAGTACTCAGAAGAAATGTTTAATCCAAGGGTTAATAATATACTGTCTCCTAGCTGTCTCTGTGCAGGAACACGGTTTTAAATACCAGATAACGTTGCCTAAACTTTTATCCTCATTAATACAGCTCAGCGTTTCCCAGACTCTGCCAAGCTGCAATTGAGAGTTTGAGCACTGAGGTGTCAGGAGCTAAATCAATGTGCTACAATGACCTGTGGTTGTTAACGACACCCCTCAGGTATGCCACACATGTATAGTGCATGCACCAGGCTAGATCCACAAACAATCCTGATATTTATTAGTTAGAAAGTACATTGGCTCTCCCGCCGTGATCTTTGCACCTTGTGTGATATCAACAGACCAACTCAACCTCCACAAGCCAAGCCACAATGCACAGAAATTTCACACAAACACTAGTTGATCACACAGCCCCTCAATAGTAATCGGTGACCCCTGCTGGCACGCACAAAATCCATGACAAGTAAAGCCATGAGAGGGCATGCTCTTAGACGAACCAGGAGGTCCCCTCTATCAACAAACAGATGCGTACTCCAATAGCCACATGCTCCATCAAATTACGAGCTCGATAAAAAAAACAAAGTGCAGTGGAGAATGAAACTGATCCTCGCTTACTATAATGCTACTGTGAAAGAAACACTGTAATTTCTCCCAGTGGCCTATCATTATTTAAAGAAAGGGAATACAAAGATAGGCTTCATTCAGACTACTGAGGGACGCCACAGCCACAGGGCAGGAGCACTGGGATACGTCACATAACAATAAAACAGTAATGTTGATTATCTAAACAGCCCCGAGACTAAGATCATGTGCAGATAAGTGGTCATTCAGATTGTATATTAAGACAGGATTTTTTTCCCTTTTTTTCCCCTTTTCGGTGGTGGATTCTCTTTCCCCTCTACATGGGGTGCTGTAAATGTTTAAGAATCCATGACACTTGTGCAGGCCTTTTTCTCAGTTTTGCCAGTTTGCTTGTTATCCTTGTTAGATTAATTTATTAAAATGAAACTCTCATGACCTCCTGGTCTGCTGAGCTTTGCTTAAACAGAGCCATGCATGTCTTGAGGAAGGGAACTCTCTTTATTTCCTTTATGTACCCTGAACGTTTTTCTTCCACATTGGGAAATTATGATACATTTAATGAATAATTAATGTATAACTGAACAATTTAGTATCTGTATTTTCAATCAGAGTTACTGTATAAACTGAAGTAAATATGAATTATGGATATTAATCAATTTATCTATCAGAGGAAATGATTAATAAGGTCAATAGTTCCCATTCCAGCCAGTCAACTCCCTGCCCAATTCAAATTGTCAAACTTCAGTTGCAGCAACTTCTCTTTTGAGCTTGTCAGTCACAACATCTGGTGGTGAATTATGGTACTAATTTACTGTCCCGGGCACATGCCAGCTGTTGCCACTTGCTTGTTGACTGTGCAATGCTCCAAACAATTAGAAACACAAATCCTACTGGTTTTTAATAGGCCCCAATTCCACTCTTTCAAATAAAATATATCAAGCATAAGCATGGACAAAAGGGATATGTTCATTATTATAGGTGTAATCTGGCACTGGTGAGCAATTATTATTGTGGATATTGTTATTATCAATATAGAATATATTTCATGGTAATTTAAACTAAATAAACAACAGAATAGGAATAAAATCTTATATGGTCATCATTATTTTATTAAATAACTCCCTTAGATTAAAATCATATTTTATTCCTCAGTGGATACTGCTTAGACGGGACAGAATATATCACAATGAACACTTTTCTCTTTCAGGGGAAGAAAATTCCACAACTTTTCCCTGATTTAAGACATTTTTGTCAAATCCTTTGACTTTTCCCTGACCAGAAAAACTGACACTTATTTTCCAGGTTTTCAATAATTACCAGACAGCTAAGTACCTTTATTGAACATTATAACCTGGTATACTGAGACTAGCTCAAGGGAAAATATCAAGCTGGTATCAGTAACAGCAAGTCAAGCTGGGATCAATAATAAGAATATATCTTTTACTTTCACTGCACATGAAATGTACTGATCAAGTTCTGAGAAACAACATCACACAGATGTTTACAGATAACACAAACTGTGATCAGGTATGGTGGGACTAATGAACTAATTAGTAGCAGTATTAGTTTTCCCTGATCATTTCCCCAAAACCTAACGACACATTTTTCATGCATGGCCCAATATTACAAAACCTGAAGACCTGACATTGAATGCAGAGTCAGACAAAACAAGGACAAAAAAATCAGTTTGAAGGATTAATATACATTCTTACCATCAAAGCCAGGTTCAGGCTCAGCAAGTGGTGACTCTGGTGTTTTATCAAGTGTTAGTTTATAATTGCCACACCTCAGGCAGCGAGGGTACATATCCACCGCAGTGCTTCCATCATTCTTGGCTGGTATCACTTGGCTCTCTGGGTTTTTGGGACCATTTATGTTTCTGTCTGAATTCCTTTCATTTTGGTCAGGGAACAAGTTAGGTTGTGATCTTGCAGATGCATCCTTTTTACCTTCCAAAGATAACAGTCTGGGTTTTTCTTGAACAGACAATCTCTTAGAACCAGCTGTAATAACTTCATTAGTGTCAAATGTTAAATTAACGTATCCATTTGGTTTTCGTCTAACCTGGGCTGGAAATTCCTGCTGGATACTTAGTTTACATTCTTGTCTGGCACCTGAAGCTGCTGTTCCTTTATTATACACTTGTGAGAATGACTGTGCTCGGTTAATGCATGCTGCCTTGTGCTGGGAATTTTCTTTCCCAGTTTTACCAGAATCAAAAACAAGATTAACATACCCACTTGATGCTTTTTGTTGCCATAGAGATGGTTTCCCTTGAACAGAATAAATCTGCTGAGTGTGTGGCTTTGAGGAATTCTCAATCTTTTCATTACCATTAGTTGTGGCTCGTGTCAAATTTTTAGCACCTGGTGTTCTGATATCATGATCTTGAACGATACATCCCCCATCAAAAACTAAATTTACATAACCAGAAGGAGGCACCTTAACTTGCGGCAGCAACTGTTGCCCTGTGGTGGTTGTAACATTACCACTCTTGTTGAGTTTCTGGGTATTAGTGCTAGGTTTCTTACTCTCTGATGCAGCAATGCCCTGGCTGTTTGGGGGCACCTTATCACAGTTCTTGACCTCATGGAAGCCCTGCCTCTGATGCTGTGGTTTCTGTTGTAGTGCTTGTGAGGAATTAGCAGGGGTGCTTGTCACTACTGCTCTACTGATTAGGTACTTACTTACATTGTCATTGCCAACTTTCTCAGCATTTTTAAAAACTTCAACCTGTCTGGATTGGCCACTGTGCTGACTGGCTGTCTGGCTGCTATAGTCCTCCTGACTGTCCCAGGAACTGCTGCTGTCAGAGTGTATGAGACTGAAGTAAAGGTCTTTGGAGTAAGAATGCGTCCTGTCCTGCTCAAAATGTTCATTTGTCAGAGGCCACAGACAGATGTCCTTTGCAGTTTTGGACATGCGGCCATCAGACGTAGACAGGTTACTGTAGCAGGCACATTTTCCAAAGTGTGCACCACAGTTCCAGCATCTTTCCTTGGGTCTGTTTTTCTCAATCCAAGCCTGTGGGTCACTTGTTGTTTTCCAGCTTTGTGCACTTCTAAAGGAATCTGATGACAATCTATCCCCTTTCTTACTCTCACTGACTGTAGGATTGCTGAAATATTTGACAGGGTTCTTCTGACTGTGTTGTTTTGTTAAATGTGCTTTGTCACTCTTCTTTGGAGATTCATGTAGTTTCATGTACTGGTCATCACCTGGTTTAAAGCAATTTCGTCTTGGGCTGCACGAAACTTTGCTGGTACCACTGTGTTTCTCTGCTAGTGCTCTCTTCTTTACATCCTTATTCTGGGTGCGTCGTAAACCTTCAGGATCTGATCCACCCATGCTAAAATAACTGCTATCTGGTGTAACGGAGAAGCCTTTTTTGTAATCATATTGCGACCTTGAGCATGTCAGAGGTGACCTTGACCTACATGCTAGAATTTTCTCGGCTGGTTTATTTAACGGTAAACATTTGTTGCTTTGGTCTGTGGTGAGCTTCTGAGATCCCCTATCAACTGATTTGCTCCTGAACAAGGCAGAGAAGGAGCGACTTCGTTTCTGCTTTGTTTTATGCTTTTCTTCAGCAACAGGTGTGGATGTCTGCTGAATACCACTGGCAAAATTTTCCTGCTCACTTGCTGGCACTTCAATGCTGCAGCCTGACCTACTCTTCTTCTTACTCTTTGAAAACAAAGATTTACATTTCTTCCAAATGGCAGCCATAATTTCTCACCGATCCTTAGTCGTTCTCACTTGTAGGCTTTAAGAAGCATCCTGCCAGTTCTTATTCGCTTAAAACATCAAACACCTCTCCTTACAAATAATGTTCTTTGACCTGAAGCCATCTTTGCTGGGGGTTCTTGTCACTAATCCCCCAGGATCCCACTCAAGGCCATAATGTTGGTGGGAGGCTTCGGACTACTATCTGCATGAAGTGTATAGTGCTGGTATCAAGTGCAGGTGGAAGTCGTTCAATAAATAGTAATGGCTGTGCAGCATATCAGTTGAGATATAATGTGTGGACCTTTCACCAATCAAAAAACACTGTGTACTCCTAGATGTTTTGATCACCATGCAAAAAACAACCTGTTAGATCTTGTCCTACCTTATACCATGCAACACCTCTTACAATATATGACCCTGTTTTTTTTGCATTACAATCAACCAATCCTTTAAAGTTAAGATATCAGCAACACACTTGACCAAACCTTGTGTGTGTCATAAACAGTACACTTCAAGAAACCAGGAGATATTGTCTACAACAGGCGACTTTAATATCAGCCAATACAGCAGACGACCAGCATGGAGTCTATCAGTCTCACCAAGGTGCCAAAAGTGTCGTTCCTGGTGGCAATCAGGTGCACGGTTATAGTCCATAACAACAACTCTGTCATAAATGGGTCTTCAATAGCCCACTACTAGGCAACCTCAGAGAGTTCAATGTAGTAAACCACAGCAAACGGCAAGCATTCTATCTGTATTAATGGGTGTTCAAGAATAATCAAGCCAGCAATTGCTTATAAATAGGTAACTATATTCAATATCCTGACCCTTCAAAAGACCTTTATAAGCACGTCATTTCCAGTCAAGAGACGGTTCTTCAGATCACTCATACATAAGAATAATTCCTGCACAAATCTCTGAGAATCCTGAATAGCTAATACAGACTGGTCCAGTAAGGGCTCCACCCACACAAACACAATATATATAGAATGTTTCACTAGATCTCAGTAAATTGTTTTGTTCAAGTTTGTACCTGCTTGTATTGTTCAGCAGTGTTTAGAAAAAAAAATTACCTGACTGCCAGAACTGGCTCATGAATATTCAAAGCAATAAGTGTAGTGTTCTTAGACAGTCCCTTGGTCAAGTCAAATAGAAAACACACACTGTATGCTTAGAATCTATTTGAACACTCTCAAGTTCCTTTGCCTGTATTAGCATGTGTCATTAGGCCCATGTATGCTTCAGCACAAATGCTGTTAGCACAATAATAAATTTAAGGTGTAGAGAGTAAATCCCTGTTGTACAGTAGTACAGTTATTTGCATTCCATTCTTATTTGCTGAACTCTCGGTACACATTAACAGACCAGACATTCAATATAAGCAGTACTGGCCCACTGTATCCAAACATTCCATAAAAAAATCCCTTTTCTTTGTCGTACACTTAGTGTTTTCTTAGCTGGGAGCACACAAGAAAACAAGATATGGTTCATTTGTTGATCCTCAATACAATCACTTTATTCAATGTCAATAAAAAGTGGTAATTCCACATAGGTATTCTCAACCCTCTTGTCTGCATTTACTGGTCGAGGGAAATATGAAGCTGCAGGAAGGTTCTGTAAATCAAATGAGATGCATTTTCACAAAATCAAGTTTGCTTCCAAGTTTGGAAACTTCACTTAAACAATATCATTACACAACGCAGGAATACTCATCAATCCAGCTGGTGTACTGTTCTTGGGGTACTCTAGTTTATATCTGTACCAATAGCTGTGGCAACAAAATGAATTTTATTAAACTTTCTTGTCCAGAAAGTAGCACAAGCTATCCGTTATTTCCGCTGACATAGCTTGAAGGCTACATTCATTATCTTATCAGTGGTTGACCTTGGCTGGGGTTCCCCTACATCTGCTTTACCTCCCTGAGGGGCTCATCAGATCCACTCCATGTGGGGTACTTTCACTAACTACCTAAGGCAACTAAAAGTCTGTGATAAAAATACATGGTGGATAATTACACTCACATATACTTTCACCTGCACCTGTCATATTCACTTTCTAAGGTTAAAGACTCAGGGCAGATGGGACTGGATTTCAGTGGAGTATTAATAAATTAGCCGGCTACCATCTGCCCTTCAGTAGCCACACAACAAAAAGTGTGTGTTAGGTGATAGGTGATCAGTTTATCAATATGACAAGTCAAATGCTCTTTAGTGTTTGCTCTACCACCCAAGACGGAAACCACAATGTTTTCTCATGTTGAACACAATATGTAATATTACAAGTGGTCTGGAGGGCCGGGCGGGGGGGGTCAGCAGGAACACAACGTTACCATTCATCAGGTGTCCAACGGACTCTGAAATACACCTGCTCAAATGGAATGTTCATTACACTGACTTCATACAAACATACACACATGCAAACCTGGGGACACAACAGGCCAAGTTAAGCTACAGGTAAATTTTACTTTGGAATAATCAAAATATTAATAATTTAGTGATATATAAAGGAAAATTCACAAAGGGAATAATGCATGTGACTACTATCAAATAATGAAACCTGGTTGAGTATTATGCATAAATGGAATATTCCTCCAGCACTCATTTTTGTAAGGAATATTACCTAAAGGAATATTGCTTTTGGGAACATTAATATATCAAACCTTGCATAAATTTAGAGGAACAATGATCTGAAAGATATTTACCTTTTCAATATTTAGGTAAGGACTTTTGGTTCCAACAACAATCAGAAATAATGCATTAGATGCATGCTGGACTAAGTACATATAGATTTTTTAATAATATGGTAAAATGTCGATAAAGCAATATGACAGAATTTACATACCTGAAGTTAAGTGAAGATTCTTTAGTTAATTTTAGTGCTTCCTCAGAGACAGCATCCACAACAAGTTAAATATGACAAATACACGTACATACCACATAGGTTGTATGCATGTGGTTCTGATTCACATCTATTTCAACAGATTTAGCTGGATAGGGAAGTGTTAGTCTGTCATGAATGGCTGCTGAACCTTTTGGGGTAAAGGTTGGGGTAGAGGGTAATACCAGTTAACCCTTCCTGACCTAATTCTTTTGATGCTCCCCCTGGGAGGATCATTTTCACCCGCTCAGAGAAATGCTTAATAATGTTGTTGCCATTATCTCAGCAGGTCTACAGGCTGAAAGGAATAGCCCAACAATGGCTTGCATGTTGTCCTAGCATTGCCTTCTACTGTAATGGTGGTAAATATGTACTACTGGCCAGTAGGTCCAGGCCATATAAACATTAACCAGGCCCATATATATTTCAGAGTTGAGTGGTGTATATTATAAATATAAATATTGCTATTCAGGACTGCAAATTCAGGACCCCATATCTTATTCTGATTTGATATACATGTGTGTATAATGCATGAAGTATTAAGGAGACTGTGCCCCATTTTGCCTGTAATCATGAATATACTGGTCCAACACCAGAATACATCACATGCCTTGGACCTGTGGGGTCTTCTAATTTCGGCACGTTGCTTTCTAGATAGTTATCAAATTCAGGCTACTTCCTGATACAGCTGCAGCCAACTGGCCTGCAATCAATGTAATACTGTTTGAAAACCAAAAAACCTAACAAGCCTCAGGCATCTGGGTTCCTTATAATTTTCTACCCTGCCTTTACAAAGAGCCAACAATTTAATCCACTTCTCAGCCACCGAAGGACAATCAAGCTTGTCTTGTGCTATCACAGACACACCTTTCTCTCATCCCAGATTACACCTGGCAAATTGCATGACCATGCACTCCCAGCACTGCTATCACTGTCAATGTCATCATCTATTTGACAAATAACATACAATCATGTAAGTCATTCAACTGGGACAAAAATCTAGACAACAGTGGCAATTCAAACTTACAAAACAGGGGTTACCCTTGGTCTAATGAAAACCGTTTAATTCATGCATATGATAACAAAGTCCTGGTAAGACTTCTATAAATCTATATCAAATTTGTACCAATACTTTCATTGCTAGACTAGTTGTTCTGCACGATAACACCTGGCACATTTCAGACTGTTCATATCAATCCAAGATGTTAAGGACTAAGTTTCCATATTTATGTATAATATATATTTAAACATATGATGAATCTACTGTCTGATGTTAGTGATACTGTATCATTATATAACTGTGAAAACTTTCCAAATGTTAAAATATAAATTCTACCTAGTGTATGGTGATGAATCGTCAAGCTTTACACATTCATTCTCCTAACATCAAGTGAAAAATATGAGGAGAATGTCACTATAATTTAACATTGCCTGCTACATCATGTAAGTCATTTTTACTGCCCTTTGTCATGATACAGTGATTGAAAATGTATGAAAATGAGTTAACAATTATTGAAATTATGTTACTGATTACTAAATGGCCTATTTGATTATCAATTAATGACTGACTTCAATTCATTAATCATTTGATGCTCTGTTACAGCCAAATTGTTTAATACTGAATACTATACCGTACAGTTAAAATTTGTTTACCTTCAAGTGTTAATAAAATGTGAATTCACGTGCTGTCTTTCAGTCAATCCAATATCTAAATTCCTCATTAGTTAATAAACAGCAAAATGTATAACAATTTGAGTAACTGTAAGTAACAAACATGGTCAAATTATATCCACAAGGTGGGAAATTAGCATGTAGAGGTTTATATATAAAAAAGAAACACCCAAGGCCAAACCTGCTTCCAACCATGAAGTCAATTAATGTAACACACCTGCAGGTAAATAAAATGTTACCTTAAGACAATGTTAACAGTGTTTTACCCCCAGGACTGACACAAATTGCATTACAAGTGATGTTTTATTCTCTTTAGAGATCATTTATTACCTGAACCTGCAATAAATCCACACTAAATAGTCAGGGTTGTACTATACACAAGTCTATACATGTGCTAAAGATCTACCGATCACTGATCATCCTCTAGAAACAAGACCCATGTGATAACCTACAAGTGCAGGTGTGACCTTTTAATAGGGCAGTTTTTTTAAAGTCGTATGTCCCGTTCAGATGTGACCTATTTTCTTCATTCTAATTTTAATTGTTACTTAAGTTAAAGAAAACAGTTACTATACATAAAGTTTTGAATATGAAATTACAAATTTTATTACATTGTTAACATAATAATCTACATTGACAACATTATAATCAGTACTGATGTAGATATATTATCAATAAACCACCAAGATAAATGAGATTTAGGATGATTCATTTAATTTCATAATTTATCAAATGTCTTTATGTAATTGTTATCACATTTTATTGTGCATGCATTTGGAAATTGTAACTAAAACAAATACATAGTGTGAAAAGGGTTTATCTCTGTTTTCACAACAGTGGCAAGCCTTGGAAAATTGAATTTGATCTCCATTGACCTACTCTGCATGCATTTACCTTACTTTTACTCATTATAACCTACTTAAGTATTCACTGTTTTGGTTTTTTTTTAAATTATCCTATATGTTTATCCCATATTGACCCTAATAATGGACCTCAATAGGTTTTACTTGACATCAATTTATAATTTCAAAATTATTTGATACCATGAGAAGTCAATCTCCCATAAAATAAAATACTTCAGAAGTAGTCAATTGTTAATCTTTTACCACGTGATTAAAACAGGTTAAAGGTTAACAGAACATGAATACTTGTAATTAATTGTAAGCCTTTCACCCTTGATATTGACTAAATAAGATCCTTTCATTATCATAAACACTATTAAAAAAGTTTTACGTATAAGTACTACCTTTAATAAATATGTGTAGCTGATTAACCTGAGCATTCAAGAGAAATACCTGCGAAAGCACTTGAGAGGAACACATGCAGACTTAATAAGTTCAGTAAATATACATTTATTATTTACCAACTGAAGAGTAAAATTAGACAACTTACCTGTGCTAGTATATTCACTCTCAGAAGAGCTCTCTGAAGAGAGTAGGTAGCCAGGACGAAGCACTATAGATGACATTTTACTGATCTATCAAAGTCAAATCAGCCAGAAATATGTATAAATTTCTTAATATCCCTCAGTCTTGAAACACCAGGATGATAAAGGGAAATTGTAAAGTTGATAAATTTTCCAGTACACTTATAAAATGGTTTAGTGATTTTATACAATGAATAAGCATGTTCAAAATGTACATATCTATCTCCATAGTTTTAACTTTGGCCACATCTCCTACATCCAAGTAGCCTCCATAATAAAAGTAGCCTAAATACCAGGATCTGCAGTCAAGTTCTCAACCTGTAGAGAACTGTGGTTGTGACATACAGTTGGTGTCTTTGTCGTAAACTTGGCAGATTGTTAGGTATAAAATCCCGCCATTTTCCAACAGAGTGAACTAAATCTCATTACTGTAAGGTCTTCATGTTCTGACATCATGGCTTAGTACCATACAGACACAAAAAGTAAAGAAAACAGTAATCCAATTATATCTGGCATCTGGAACAGTGGTAGCTGTGTGTCTAGCGCAGGAACTCACGTTAACAGGTATAAAAACTTCAACAGAGCCGGGGCACTTTCTGTGTTTGTTGAATGGTAATCCACATTAAGATGCTATCATCTGGCTGTTCTGCACTGGCTATCTCATGTACTGTATAATTATCTGTATGTTTTTTCTTGTTGGTGAACCTAATCTCATCACAGAGGCTCTCCATTAATATTCTTAAAACTATCTTGCAAAGACTATAAATTAAACCCTACTCATCCGAAAGATAAGTGTGAGGAATTACAATGATTTACACTCGCACAATGCCTGCTTCTGTGTTTGCTTTGAAACTTGGTCTTTTATAGCCTCACTAAAGAACTCTCTAAATTTGAAAACTGAAATGTTGTGCTACAGTGTATTCATAAATTGGCAGAATACTAAAACTGCCACTCTATATTTGTTTGAAACAAACCTAAAGTATATTTTTTTTGCTGAATAAAGAGTTTTCAAAAAGATTCTTTTCCCTATTAACTTACCAAACCTAAAAGTAAAATATGCTACTGTTGTTTGTCAGTTTGTACGATGAGCAAAATGTCTGCATATTCTAAGTCACTTTCCTTGTTTCCAAAATTTGCATATTCTCAACTAGACTAAGCATGTTCATCACATCCCTTGATAATCCTTGAGTTTAAACCACTATGTGATCAGATCTGTTTGGATAACATACTTTCCTCCGATGCTCATCCAAACCTGTGCCTGTAATAAACATTTGTATTATACACTGCTGTATGTGATTGCTGGTCCCAGTGATTGCTGCCACACTCTGACCACTCAGTTAAAGAGCCACATCTGCTGTCTGTGAGGTGTGTTAGTGACTGGCAGTCTGTCTGACCGCTGTGATACCATTTGCTTCATCTGTCCAGGACTGCACAACAGATGTCTGAATCTGACATACTGTTTCAACAACAAACACCTAACATTCTGACTTCAAAGTGACCTAGTCATTACAGGTACAACAACAAACAACTCATCATACAGCAAGGACCGTCAGGTAAACTCAATGCTTGTCTGGCACTATCTGTGATTTAAATCCTGATCAGCATGGTCTGCTGTTTAATAATCAAAGTGAAGAATTGATCCTTAAGCACTTATAAAAAGACAGAATCCCTGCATTGATGAGCTGACAGACAACACCTGTTCTTTGATGAAGAATATACAGAATTATCGCTCTCTTTATGATGGATAAAACGGTGGCGAGTTGTCATCCTTGAATCTGTGGTTAAGTGTGGTTACTGGACAATATCTAGATGCTCATGTGAAGAGATACTCAAGAGCTTCTCATACATAAATTGCCATTCCTGATGAAAAATACAAAAAATGATCCCACTCTTTGGAGTTGTAGTCTCAGAATAATATATGTATGCTTCTGTGGAGCAAAACAAAAACTCTCAAATAGAAAACACACAGAACTGTCCCACATTGTATAAGGCATCAATCTGTTATGAAGACTGCTCCCTCAGGTGATATGTTCTTCAGATAACATCTACATGCTGATGAAGACTGAGACAAAAACTTGAGCCTGATAAAAAAGATACCCATTCATCCAGCTCCTCTTCCCAGAGATGCTATTGGCTGCTCATGCAGAGCTGACTTGAATGCCAGAAAGCCAAGGCATGCGCACATATTTATGTTTGCAGCTTGTGGGCATGCAGACAGACCGTACATTCTCTGGGGGTTAACCTGTCACTAATCCCTACCCCTGAGGACTACACAGTCTATACACATCAACTACAAGGTCGGACCGGGTCAAGATATTGCTATATGCTGCTGTCAGGGTGGGGTACACTAACGTGCCCCCTCACCCTGGCTGCTCAATTATCCCCACATGTAACCCCCTTGCTGTAACCTTTACCTGCACACAGCCATGTGTTACCTGGCTGCTGCAGCAGGTGCATCCTAGGCTTCCCCATCTCACACACCTGACCCTTATTATATGGGTATCTTTGTTCAAGGCTTAGTGGATATGAGAAGGAGGTTTACCATGACATGTAAATATGAAATGAATGACTTGGGAGTTGTTAACCTTATATACTTCTATTACTGACTTAAATATAAAATAAACAGCAGGACCATGCTGGTAAGCTGAGAGAAAAAGATTCAAAATTATAATCAGAATTATTCCCCTGAGTAACTTTACATTAATTCAAGGCTGGATGATAAAGCTTGTGTTTTGCATTATACCTTTAATGCTAGCTATTTGACTACCCTTTCTATAGAATTTGTTATTTCTGGCTTACTCTCCATACAAATAAATGGACTCTAGGTAATTCCTTTTCAGAAAGTACTCATAATGAATCTGTGTTAAATTTTGAACTATTGACAAGTTAGTAAACACAGTAAATGTTGACAAATGGAAAACCTCAGGTGGTTGGTTGTACATGAGCAGAAGTCAAAAGGTTTAAGAAGTTATGAAAAGCCCATCGCAAAACTGTTTTGTCTGACTTGCTGCCAGATGTCCTTGTTGAATAGGATTTTTATTTATGTAACAACTGTAAGATATCAGAATCAACCAAAGAAATTTCTGGCTATAGGCTCTAGAATCTCTGGATACAGAATAAAAGTGAATCCACGTAAGAACTGTACTTTTTGGACAAATGAAAAACATATTGTCCCATTACTTTTATATTTCATTTAAGAAATCATCCTCATCTTATATTCTCTACTGAGGTATAACACCAACTTGCAATTTCCTAAGTGGCACTTATCAATATGTATATATTTTCATATAGACATATACAAATAATTACAGACTCGTATACATGTATACTCATTATTAAATTTTAAACAACAGTCTGCAAGTTAATTTAAGTTCATAATCAACTGATATAACAGATTAGGGAATCTGACTTGTGCTAAGAATCATTTATAGGTGAATTTTGTAGTGTAAAAAATATCAACAAATGTAAATAAACGCTGACATTTCAGATTTTGCTTGTATATTTAACATGAAACTCATTTTATCCTTTCTGAATGATTCATATTGTCTTCTATTTAACATGATGTACGAGTCAAACGATAAGTGACAGGAGTAGGGGGTCCACATAAAACGTAATTAAACAAACAGGCTTAACAAAATGCTCCAAGCACATGATCACAGTCACATACAAGTGGTCCCGTTTAATTAGACACAGCCTCGCTTCATTCTGGTTTGTTATCGCTACAGGTGACACCCACTGCAAAGGATGTAAAGTACACCTCAACTCCAAAAGACACCTCCAAGTGAAAAGAATAGTCTGTTTATTACATCACCTAAATAATGAAACCCTGTCTTGCGCAAGTTAAGTGAATGCAATTTTCCTCCCAGCCTTATCATACCACCAGCTTTCTGTGGCATTTTTATGAACCTAAGTGCAGGGAAACACCCATATAATTCACTTATGAATGTATTTATGCTGACAGCTATATATAACTTTATTGGTCAGAATGCTCCAAACTGGAGCACTGCTGTCATTAAGTACTTCTGGTGGAATTTATTATGTGCTTTTCATAGCACCTTTACTTATAATAAAAGCCTGGTTAAATGTACATTTTTACAGGTATGTGAGCAATGAAATATTCTTGGGGAAAAACTCACTGGAACCATGCTGACAAATTCAGTGGTAATGAAATGCTGATTCTTATTGTGCACAATACAATGAAAGATAAATGTACAGATCTGTAAAATGTGTGTTCAATAAACCGACAGATTACTCACATACTAAGTTCTGATACCTGACATCAGAGTTTGCTATGAAAACAAACTGCAGAGTTATTTTTTGGTTTTGCATAACATAGTGGATTTATGAGAAATTTTAATATTATCAACATAAGCTTATACAGTCATAAAATCAAAATGGAAGTCTTCTTTTATTTTATATTCACCAATTTTAATCTGGTACACTGCCTAGGTGTCTACAAAACAATTACTCAAAGTCATGTGTAACTTTTGTATTCTCTCTCCTCCCCATCCATCAAGAAAGTTTATCACCTCTTTTAAGACAGTACATAACTGGTCTAACAGTTCTGTATAATTTCAATGTTATAATTTTCTATTCTATAAAATGATTTAAAGAAATTTTACAGAGAAATTCTGATTTTATACATTTGTTATCTTTCTCCCTCTCACTTTACAGGGCTCAAAAAAAAGGTTCAACTGCTTGACCAGAGCAAGAAAAAGATCTAGAAAATGGTATTAGGGCAACTAAATTTCACCTTTTTTCCCAGTTCCAAACTGAGAAAGTAGTGAAACATCATATTGATAATATAACAAGTTAATGATAAATTGTCTTTATGTTTATTTGAAAGGTAAAGAAACATTTAATTCACAAACAAACATTTAAATATGGTTATTGAGTAACATGCAAGAAAACATGCAACACAAGCATGTGTACTGTTTGTAGATGTGATCACTGATTTTTGTTGGGGGAAGTACTTGATGTTGGAATTTATTGTTCACCCAATATTGTTTCAAAGAATGAATCAAATTTTAAATATTAATTTTAAATCATATAAAACAATTTAAAAATATTCAGGTTATATTTTAAATGAACCAAATGGCCTTAGGGATATTTACAAATTTCATTTTTTTTATTTGAATTATCTTGCTGAAAAATTTCCGTTGTTTGCCTTCTTGACACAAGGTGGCAGCACCAACATACCAGAGCATTTTGTGTACATGTACTCTCTAATAGTCCAATTCTCATACTTGCACTTTATTGCTTGCAAAAATCTAACTTGTAACGGCACCCTGTATTTGGCTATATACTGTAACATGCTTTGTAGGAATCAAAAATGACCCTGCTCACATTTTATTAACAGCCTTATACATTCTGCAAGAAACTGGAGCAGTTACTTAAACACCTGATCAAGCTGCTAATGATAAAATAATTATTTGAACCTTCTGAATATGGCATATAGTGTGAGATCTTAAAGTAACTTATAACAATTAAGCCCTAAGTTGTAAATATACAACCCATTGGGGTCTATGCATTGAACCAATACTTCAAGATGGTCAGGCCGCTGTTGTTCTGTACACTTGTATTTATTTAATTTACACAGTAAACAACAAATTCATAAATCTGATATCTAGGTTTAATGTGAATATTTTCCACCATGATTTATATTTTTTGTTCAGAGATGTTTATCAATGAAAAGGTATAAAACAAAGCACATTTTTTGCTTTCAAGTTATATTTATTTGCTAAAATTTCTAAGTATTACATCATCTGTATCAATCAGCCTTTCTCTGTTGTGCAAAAACTGAAGACAATGAGAGGTTTTATCTGAAATAAAAATAAAAATAAAATTTTGCTTTAAAGATAGTAGTTAGATTGAAAGCCTCCAGGGGGCAGCAGCTGCATACCCCTGGGATTGCTGTTGTACATGTCTTTCACAAGACACATATTTACCAGAGACATGGGATCCAAAATTTTATGAAAGTAACAAAACCTTTCATAAAAAAAATCAATAACCATACTGTTACACAATGGGGTGATTCCATATACATCCTACTGACAAAGGTGTTAATGGCTATATATATAATCAAGAAGCCATTTTCACCTGTGTAGTAATTTGATTAATCACCTGTATCTTTAACAAATAGCAGTAATTAGACCCTACAGGTGTAATTAACTGACCACAGTAGCTTTGTTTAGGATGGGAACATCAGGCAATCAACAGCAGTCTGCCTGCGGTAACTTCATTCACTCTATTCATTCCATGTTCAATACTTGTAACAATTATCACCATGTCCAATCACGTTTGATACACAATAGGACAGGTGTTGATTGTTAGACATTTAATCTTACACTGTGTTTATTATCCTACCACTGTTGTACAAGTGGATGGGAAGTTCCCCGTCACATACACGGGCAACTGTCATCAACTCTGCATAAAATCCCAAGACACATGCACACTCACATGTATACACACTCCTTCAGAACTAGAATTAACAATTGCTGTTTTAATACATGGTCTCTAGGCAATTATTTAAATTTCGCATGATAAGCTGTAATTATTGAGTTATTTCATAATGGCTACAGCCACACATATAACATGCTCTCCTCAAAGACATAACATACCTGAATACAAAGGATGCTGCTTAAACAAGGAACAATTATGACTGTAACATTCACTTGTTTTAGCTTATAATTTGAGTTTTACTTTTTTCTTACAAATCATTACATCACATACTCTTTCCCACTGGAACAAAACATTATTTTTGAAGATTTATCACAACAGAAACTGGAATTCTGAAGGAATATTGTAAAATGTCAATACTCAACAGTTTGATGCTGTCTGATCATCCAATCAGCAAAAGTCTGACAATTTAACATTTTCTCAGCAGAATATTAGAATTGTAAGGTCAAACATCATTGGTCTCTGACTGACCAATCACTGCATGCCTAAACATGGTCTTTTTCAGACCCAAAAGCATGGATAATGAAATTATATGGTTGAGATATTTTTTTGAGTTTGGTGATCTTATTCGATGAACATGAAAGAAAAGTTCTTTGGAATCTTTAACTGTACAAATTATCTTATACTGTGCATGGCTTTTTGTCCATGAGGGTTTCTAGAACTTGTTACATTTGTGAAGGGGTTTTTATTGCAAAAATAAATTCTTTGTGAATAAATGCCACACAAACACTGGTGAAGAGTAAGTGACCAGTAATTTAAAGATTGATAATTTAAATAATATCAATTGAATACTTTGTATATCTGTCCCTATGGCATGAAGAATACTTACTTTTTTTATGTTCCCTAAGCCCCAGCTCCTCTTAGGCATTATAAACGATTTTGCATACATATTATGTAACTGCTATATGTATGAGTTACTTTTTGGTAAATCGTGAAAATGGAACCCTCACAAGTCTTAAAAACCCTGAAGACATGAAAGTTGCGAATATTTTTATAACCTCATGAATATGAAGCCAACCACAGTATGTCACTATGTATCATAATGGTGCCACATTGTGAATAACAAAATATGTATCATGCTACAGACCTAGACAACACAAAACATAACTACATATTTATAATGTCACTTACTCATCATCGTTGAGTCCATGATGGCGAGTTGTTTCTGAAACTTCAGCTGTACGAGTATCTCCTTTGCTTGTGAGTTGATTCTATACAGCCAGTCATTTCAACAATGAAATCCTTTCCACAGCAATATTCAGTTAAAGCAGTCCATCTATAAAATTCTGAAATAGATATCAATGATACATTCTGTCATTCAGATAAGGATATATATACAAGATAAAATGATAAATTATGAATACATTGTCCCAGTTTCAGTATCTATATTACAGTTGCACTGTCGTAGAGATAAATTCCAAAGAAATGACTTTGAAATGAATACACTGATTTCTATTACAGTTATAAATCCTTAACTTACTGCATGCCCATTATTATCGACTAATTACACCTAAGTAGAAAAGATAACTCAACATTACATTGACCTATATAGTTCTTGAAAGCTTACATGTATTTCACTCTGTAAAATAAATTACTAAATATTTTTCAAAATCATACATTTTCTTGACATCAACAACTCGACATCCCACTGAGACAAAACGTTTTTAACACACTGATATCACATTGAAGTTACCACTATTTGTAAGTTATAACTGTTGGTCTTATATATGATATATATATCTGACTGGATTAAACATGCATAAAACATGTAACTAATCTATAACATAATGTGCATCTGTTTAATAATAAGTTAATGAGTAAGTTACCACCATCTACAAACAGTATTAGTATGGTCAAGATTGTGTATCCAAGTAGCTAAAAGCAGGCTTTCAAGTAATTAGGCCAATAGCCCCTACCTGCAATGACCCTTACTAATGCTGGAATAAGGTACCCTTATCCCATAAATACACACTACCAGTGCCCCTGCACAAATACAATAGGAAAGTCATTTAGTTTACAATCTACACACAAGCATATGCTAGTCTTTGCTTAGTTATATCACAATCCCTCCCACCAAGGGACCTAGTGCCACATAAATCCTTATTTGTTCCCTCCCACCAACCCTCTCCCTCTTTTGTTAAACCCCTCTTCAACCATGACACCAGTAAAATACTTCATGTCTACCATGTGGTGTCACAGAAATTTAATATACCTTGTTTTTATGTCTATTTTATGTAAAAGTATCATATTATAAAAGGGTTTACTAGCTGATATGAAAGTATTATGTCTTATTCACAAGTTGCCTGTCAGACTGACTACATAAAGAAGTAATTGTACAATAACCAAGGTCTCCTGCTGTGTTCTTAAAATGGAAAAGCAATAAACCCAATAAAATTTTGTAATATGATATGCGATCTTACTATTATCTGCTTGCTGGAATGGTTGATTTTAATATGTTGATAATCAAAAGGAAAGAATACAGATCATTAAAATATCATCATTATGATTATCTATCAATATATTGTTAATCAATATATGTATATCTTTCTATTTTCATACTGAATGAACATGGGACAATTGATTATAAAATAAACATCCAAATCAATCAGGGCTCCCAGCATCACCATCTCAGATTTCCTTCATTTTTTTTTATTTTAATACTGTGATATGTATGATGAATTTGGCTGTACAGGCCTTTGAATATTAGAAAACATGTTGCGTTTTGATTTTTTTGCATTTTAACAGGGCCATAAAATCTGAGTCCTCCATTTCTGCCAGGTTTTAACTTATTATATCTATTCTACATCTACTAGACTGTGTTTCTGTCAAATTACAGAGTTCTAGCATCATTATTAATGAAGTTATTTGCTCCTCAAATCAGGGGAAATAACATATGAAGCTTGGCCGTTATAACCCTCTTCCCTTTTATAGGCCAAAAACATGAGAGTTTTCACAAAATTACAAAACAAACATTACAGAAGTTCATCATACATATCACAGTATTAAAATTTTAAATATGAAGGTAATCTGAGATGGTGATGCGGGGGACCCTCAAGAAATTGGTTGATTTGGCATGGAATGACCCTATTTCCACATTTTACTTAGTTCTAAAAAATTATAGATTCTGAGCTTCACTTCAGTATTATCCATGCACATGGATATACAGGATTGTGTCTGGCCCTGTTATATTTTCACAACATATACTGTCATGCTATTGGCTTTATATAGTTTTTAATTTATAAAAATTATATATAAACCTGACAGCCTAGATTCTGATAACTGGTCCTGACCAGGATACTCTCCAGTCCAAACCTGATCGGGATCTGGTCTAGACCAAATCCTGATTCAGACTGAGTAAACAAAATACAATGTGCTGAATTTTGCCTTAGCACACAGTTTTGATTTAATTAAAAGAAAATTTAACCTGAGTTAGGGCTATTCATAAACTAATATCTGTAATTTCATCATTACAAAATTTAAATGTGCCCAATAAACTTCTAATACATGTACATTTAGTTGGACAAATGAAAAGATACTATGAATTACTTTAGTGTGTCAGATAAAACTTGATGAATTAAAATATTCTGGCTTGTATTAAATACTGGTCCAGACCAGATCTCGATTTGGTCCAGCCTTAATCCTGATATATATATTTATAAATTTAATAAACTATATATATAAAAGTATATGCCTTGGTACATGTAAAGAGAAAATGTCATCTTTAATGACAAATAAATGTTAACAACTGTCAGCTGTCATGCCTCAGGCTAGTCTCTGTATTTTACCATTTATGTTAGCTTAGTGTTTTGACTAGGTTCACATAAAAGCCTCCTTGCCCTTTGGTTTTCAGAACCACCTCCTACAATTCACAAACATCAGGAGGTGGTATATAAGTTTTCAATAAGATAATGACAACATGTGGGGCTCAAACAGTAAACTGGTGCACAAATACATCATGATATAAATTCCAATTTATGTATGGTGTGAATTTGAAAAGTATGTGGATATTTTTCTATGCTCAAAGAAGAACAAATTTGGAATCTAAAATGTATTAAATTAATATTTGTCATTTTAATAAGGCTTTCACATGATAATAAAAGCCCTTTCAAACCATATTTGGCTAAAATGTTTCAAATCCAGCCCAGGAGATGCTTTCAAACCATTGCAGGCCAGCTAAAGGTAAATGACTAAAAAAACAAGTATGTGCTGTGGAGAAATAGAGTAGCCTTTCTAGAAATTGAGTGATAAACAAAAGAGTAAAATTTCTTTATCACAGACTGAATAAAGATGTGCTTCACATCCTAAGTATGTGTATATTTATCTTATTACTTATGTGGAGCCAACTGCCTGCTTATAGTTCATCATCAGTGCATGCCAGCAGTACATCAGAACCTGAATGTCAAATATTCATCAGTACATGTGTGTGTATTCACTACATTATATCACTGACTTGTGCCATAAATGCGACACATTTGTGAGCGACAAACCCAAGTTTATAGGAACTGTCGCTGCCTTCCATGTGGGATTTAGTTTAAATTTGCAACAAACAAGCCAGGCAGATATATGTCATAACCAAATAGCAAAATTCCCAAAGATGGCATGCCTGCAAAGCATGATTTCGCCAGTGTGGCTAATGAAGACCAATGACAGTGCACCAGGTGCGTACCCCATTACTGTGAGACTTGGTATCATTACCACTGTTCCCTTTTCAGCCACTTGCTGATAATAGAGATTTGTCTGTCAATGTCATCAAACCCTGCTTTGCTAGAAAAAAAATATAGTTGACTGGTAAAAAAATATTGCACACTGAGGGAGGATACTGACACCTTCACTGTTGAACAGTATTTTCTTGAATTTTACTGATATGACCCAACCATCATTGGAAAGGTTTACATAACACAGTATTATTCCTGTTTTTATCATCGATCAGATTATATATGATACTTACCAATATCAAAATACATTTTACAGTCTTGTTTCCAAAACAAAACTGATCATCTGTTCTTAAACAAAGACATTTATGTTGAAAAAAATTAACTTAATTGAGTTCATACTTATGACTATATTTATGTAAATATTTATCAGTGAAACATAAATAATTAATGTCAATTATTAACAGAGTGTAAAATGTTAGTAAATGATTATATGAATATAAATGCAGTCCCAACTTATTGTTGAAAACACTGATGCAAAGACAGCAAAATTGAGTTAACTTGGAAGCAAAATCTATTAAAATGTGTCTAGAATTTTAGTTCATAGCTCTTGTCACTGCAAGAATTCCGTGTCACAATTTTGTACGGTGCTACTCCAAAATTAACTTATCATAACGTCAGGTAGTTCTTAGCATCACTCATATCATATAACTGATACGATTTTACCTAACTTTATCATTCTGAGAAGTCATATTAACATAAAACACAAACTGAATGTTAAAAACGGATCATACAGATACAATGACGGTGTGGAAGACGGGGCCCCTAGCTGTTCCAATGGATTTAAACTTCCCACCAAGATTCAAACTAACAACACGTACGGGCCAGCAAACTTTGTCATAAATGTTTGGTAGTTTAAATCAGTTTTAAAGGTGGTTGGGATGTATTGGGATATTTTCACTAACTTACCAGGTGATCTTGAACATAAAATCCACAAGGCCGTAAACTGGATATTGTCATGAACAAGGCATTTAAACACCTGCCATCATTCAACCCTAACGAACGTGGTTTCAAATCTGGCGTTTCTTTGCGGCATGTCGTAAAATAACAAACGCGCTCTAATTAATAAAAATCTAACGAAAATGCAATATAACCTGTACAATGTGTTAAAAATGGATATATATCCTAAATCTTAATAGTAGTACCTGTTCTGAGTAGTAAAATAAATAAATCATTCACAATAAAAACTTTCGTGCGTTGTCGTCAAGGCGTCGTGTTCACTACCGGCAGTCGGATGGAAACGCACCTGCTTGTCCCCACCAGATGTCGCTCTGGTACCAAAACATGACCCGGCCTTTGAGAGCCCTCATGTCAAATATCCAGAAATATGTAAAATTACAAGAATCGAAAAAACATTCATTTGTAATACTAAAAAATTATGTATTAATATTTTCAAGAAAAATAATTAGGTAAACCCACAAATATATCAAATACATCATTGGCGGCGAAACAAAATTTTCATTGCGGGGGCCCAATAGTATACCCAATATATATATATATATATATATATATATATATATATATATATATATATACGGATATATACGGGGGAGGGGATCTCCCCCTCCCACGGTTTGGAAAATTTTGAAAAACTGTTAGGGTACTACTGCACTCTGGTGCATTTTATTGGTCAATGCTTATTGAGTAAAACAGTACCTCCTTGTAGATAGATTCAGGGACACCGGGAAGTTTCCCGGTGGGACGATGGCTTGAACATAAAGTACATTAATGCGGGGCAGCAATTTGGTCACTCTAAAATCTGAGTGTCCTTTGCAACTTCGTCACGGCCTCTGTTGGAAAAGGCCAGTTTATATAACAGATATAGATCAAGCTTCGTCTCGTATAAACAATATTTTTCAATGCTTTGGTGGTAATGTGAGTGAGAAGTCATCATTAGCCCAAGGCCAAATTGAGCTCGAAAGGGCCTCTATAGCATATCTTACATAGGGCTTCTTACTTTTAAAAATGCAAATGCATATTAAAGACCTTATACAAACCCAAGTCACATCATGTCAACGTGCCCCTTCGAGTTATCTGGCAAAAGCGGACTTTTTGGACGAGCTTCGGCTGGACACTGTTTATTCGCACGAGCCTCGTCAGTATTTTAACAGCTCGTTGGGGGAGTTTGTCGCTCTTTAAAACGACGAGGACTAGCTGGAAAAATTTTGCTCGGCAGCAGCTCACCTGGACCTCTAGCATGTATCGCTGGTGGACTTTTGGGGTCGTCCGAAGTCCACTCGTTCTTTCGGTTAAAAAAAATCCTTATAGTGTCCAGCGGGGCCCTGATGATCCCGACGATGCTCACCAGGCGCTCGGACGTACGTCCAAAGATTATTTTGCGCTGATCGGCCGACATTTAGACGGACCACTGAAGAGGCTCGGTAGAGTTAAAGACCGTCGGACGAGTTCGGAGGAGGTTCGGACGTGCTTCCAACGACGTCCCGTCAGCCCCTTCACATTTCAAGTGCAAAAATGATCTCTGGACTTCGCCGGGCCTCTATACGTATGTGACCACAATCTTAAAAAATCGCCCGATCTCCGCCGGATTTTTTAATTTGGGCGAGGAGCTCGCTGCTTGGCCGATTTTAAAATCCACAAGAGCCCCCCCGGTAATGTGACTTAGACTTTTCTTGCATAATTAAGTAATCATTTTTTTATTTGCCAAAGAGCAAAAGAATACGACAGGTGTGTGAGAAGTCTGATGTGTTGTAACAGTTTTACTAAAGTTACCGAATCCAAACGTGAAAAATAAACAACAATTTCAACTTTATGTTTTGTAGATTCAAGATGAAAAAAAAAATTAATTGAAAATGCTTGATTTTTCTATTCTTCCCCAAAAACAATTTGTTTAATGTTCATTGAAGTCAATGGAATTAAAAATTTTGACCAGGGTGCCTTTAGTTTATTTACAAACATCTGCTTACTCTGTCAGCATTACAGGTTGAATGTGAAAAGAGTTTCTCCACTCTAAAGTTCATCAAGAACAGATTGAGGAGCACACTTTGCTCAGAAAACCTAAATGCAATCATATTGATGGCAGTTGAGAAGGATATTCTGCAAAATCTGCAAGCAGACTCTGTAATTAATGCATTCTCAAAGAAGAGTCCTCTATTAAGATCAGAACCATGTGACTAATGATTGCTAAATGCAAATGTTATTTTATTTAAGTCTTGCAATAAAAATAAATATGCATTTTATGTGTTTAGTCTCATTTTAACTGCCATGGGCCGCTTTCATTCAAATTTCCAGGGCCTTTTTTTCTTCCCAGTCCGCCCCTGGGGAGATTATTTGTTATTTGTCTGGCAATGGATTAATTTTCACACAGAATATCAACTTTGCAGTATTTTGTTTTTCACCTCAAATCCCGGAGTCTGCGGTCCTGTATATATGGTACTCCAAGTACTGAGGGCGCGGAAGAGGATATATATATATATATATATATATATATACGTGGGAGTGCAAATACCCAATAATAATAGAGTGGATGTTTTTATACCCATCATTATGTTGGGGGGGGGGGGGGGGCTCGGCCCACGCGGCCCCCCCCCCCCCCCCCGGTTTCGCCGCATATGTACATTATACATCAAAATAATCACTCATGTCTTTAAAAACAACCCTTTATCGTGATAATTCAAATAATGAACAAATGGTTAGAATCAATGTGTTTACATTCGTCCAGATATAAATGCTCGGGTCAATTTTTACGCCTTTAGTTAGGGCATAACTGTTAAGCCTTAACTGTTACGAGTAGACATTTTGAACCAATACATATATTTTGATTAGTTTAATGGAGAATAATATTTAGGAAGTGCTTATTTCCACTCCCCCAGGGAGTGGAAATAAGGGATGCTAATTTCCACTCCCTCTAGGAGTTACCAAGCCCCATGATGTTAGATGGAACAGATAAGGGTTTGTTAGAATAGATATTCATTTACAGCAACTCCATAGGATAACACTGATGTATATATAAATAAAACATGAATGTTATTAGGCTTACCTTTGAGATGCATATCTATCTAATCAGTATAATCCCAATTTGACATTTATAATTTAATTTTTCTTTTAATCAAAGTGCTAATAACTTTTACCTATTTTGACACCACATTAGTCTCACTGAAAATATTTAAGATGAAATCAGTCGTATGGTAAATTACTGAAACAACCTACCAGGGTACAGGTGCCAGTCTAGTTTAACTGTCTGGGCTATACCTTGTATTCTAAGCCAAGAGTTGATTGCACCAGTCTGAGCTCTGAGCATATGGACACAAAACCAGAGCTCACTAATGGGGTGCCGAGAGTCTAGACTCTCAGCCAGTTTATCAAGTAATGTTGAAATCTCTTACTCTTCATGTGCTACTTTAAATTAGTCCTCATGATCCAAATATATAAATTTTCTAAATGATTAAACAACTAGACCGAAAAATGGCACTGCAGAAAAAATACAAATCTATATGTCTTTTAAATTTTTTGTCACACATAATTGTAATATAATTGTTAGGGATAACTCTGCAAATCATTATTGTTTTAAACTTTGATGTAAAATGCATTGAAATAAAAATCAATTTCAATATAAAAACTGAAAAAACCTAATTGTTTAAAGAACTTTTTCTAGAAATATGTAACTGTCTAATGGCCAAGCTGTCCCTGTCAACGGTTGTGTCTATAGAAGTACTTGAGAGAGGATTTTGTAAAGAATAGCAAATATTAAACTATGTTTATCACTGAAAAGAATAAACACCAAAGTTTTGGTCACTTAAACTGCCAAAATACTCGATACTTTACCAGCTTTTATCACAAGGGGGAGTTGAAATAAGCATTCCTTATTTCCACTCCCCTGAAATAAGGCCTGTCTAATATCTAAGTATGTGCATGGGGTCGCCTCAAGCAATACACAGTGGCGGGTGCGGGATTGTAGAACGCGGCAGACGAGGGAGGGTGCAGATAGTAGCGGGTAAGGAAGGGGTTTCTTCATATGGAGGGGTTTCCCCTCACAGTGTAGAAACCGTTGAAAATTTTGGCTGCACTGGACAATCCGGGAAAGTTTTACTGCAACGTGATACGAAATACGCCTCTGTTCTACTTCCCAAATTTTTAATTCGAGAAGGGCGGAAGCTCTAAATCCGTCCCTGCAATATATACAGACAACTTCCTACCCATGCAAACGCCAAATGGTCATATTAAACCAGTTAAAAACACATCTAACTTTTGTGTTAATACATTTGACAAACATTTTGTCACATTTACTTGTTAACAAATGTATACTTAAAATTTTCCCTTTTTTCCTGAAGGAAATTCGAAATAAACACGTCCAACCGAGATGCGAACCTTCAGGGTATACCTGGAGTCCTCGACGTCAATATTGATAAATTAAATAAATGAGCAAATTTTATCTTACATTGCATGTCCAAAACGATCTGAATAACTGGTGAACAGTTCTGATCTTGTCCAAACACATGTACGTAGAGCATTGATGAAATTAATAAATGTCGGAAAAGTTTATATTTCTTATTTTACAAGATATTGTACTTTGGGACGTCATGATTTAAGTGTCCATTAATACTTTAAAGAACTTATTATACTGGAAGTAAATTCCACATGTCAAATGAAAAACTGTTTTCATATGCATATAATAAAAGTATTTTTTATTATTACCCTAGAATATGCTCTATAGCAATTGTAATAGCCTATTTAAATGACATAGACTGCATGAGATAATATTTATGATGTTGATCAAAGTCCATGAGGACAGAGAAGAAAACAAAGTAGGCGCATGCATGCAATAGATGTAGGTATTGCTGTACAAGGAGAATGTGCTACGCTTAACCAGTGAAAGCTATAGTAACTTGCGTACTAATTTGCATAATTAGGTCAAGATGACAGGGCATAAGGCTCTGGAGGTGAGGTCAATCGTATCCAAAGAAACGGTGTTTCGAGGATATTTTTTTACGTTAGTTCCGCCGCCCCCTTGTTCGTCTTTCAAAGTACTCCTCTGAAAGTGCAAGGCGAATCTTTGCGAAACCTTGAAACATTATAGGGCCTCATGGGAGCTGGGGCCTTACAAAGACTGGTGGCGCCACCTATAGACTTCTTCGCGTGATGTCCATCAATGTGTCTGTTCGCAGGAATGATTTGATGCACTGGCCTGAAACTGTGCATGTCTTATGTACCCGTACCAAGACTGATGGCAGTACTTGCAATCGTTTTCAATTGGCACCCTCAACTTTTGGTGAAATGCGATTTTCTTGCTTGACAGCCATCCGTGCACCTTACTTTGGTGAAAATCACACAAACTTTGGGAACGATTTGACATATCAGTATGAAATTTTGTCTGTATAGACCTTGGATAGCTTTATCTCGTAACCAAGACTGCGACCGCCATTTGCAATTGTTTTACACGGCGCTCATCAATGCATCAGTTACGTGTGAAACTTTGAACATGGAGTGGTTTAAAGTGGTTTAATGTATCAGCATGTATCACTTTGGATGTCCATCCACCTTGGATGGTTATTATTTTCATATATGAAACTGAAAATGCCACCTACAACCGTTTTTGCAGGTTGTCCATGCACGTTATGTACATTTAATATACAGAGGGATATTAAGGCTTTTAGATATAAGCTACGACACGCTATATATATATATCATGATTTTAACAACATTCACCTGATGATCGGGTCACATCCCGTGAAACAGACTGTAGTGAATTTACAGTGTTGTTTTCCTTCAGAGTCATACCGCTCTGGTCTAGTCTATATGTATATCATAGGTAAACTTGCATGCTCATGCACATGCATTATCTTCGAGTATCATAGTCACATGTCATTCATATATATATATATATATATATATATATATATATATATATATATATATATATATATACTATATATATATATATATATATATATATATATATATATATATATATATATATATATATATATATGTCTTAGAGTTGACAGGATCTTTTTACTGACAACTTGAACAAAACTTAATTTAAAACACCATGCACAATGCACATACAAAAACAAATACACACAAAACACATTACACACAAAACACATTACACATACCGGTAATACAACAATTAACAGAAAACATGTTACAAGAGCGGAACCCTTTAAAGCAACCAATATTTGTATTATGTATATATGTAGAGGTCACATTGACAACTGTGTGTTCTGTCCTCACTGAAAAATTGTTTTAGATTCTTATACAAGTTTATCCGAAATGTTGATCGTTTAACTTCCGCATATTTAACACTCCTGCCGTGTGCATGTTAACTTACAGCTTGTAAATAAACAAACACTTAAAATCGCCACAGAAGCGTTATAATAATTTATCCTCACAGAAGCATTATCAGGACTTTACCTCGCAGAAGCGTTATAATAATGCTGTGAAGCGTCATAATAATTTTTTCTGACAGGTGTTAGCTGGAGGTCACATTTATGTAAAATAAGCCAAAAAATCAAATCAATTTTATAGAAACGGTAGCATGAACTTTTATATATAGTATATGTTAAATCATAATATGAAGCACAACCCTCTAAAGAACCGTTAAAAATGACACCATCGGGTTCAGATATGGAGTAGGCCTATTATTTTCCCCCACGTTGCTCGATTCGCTATTTGTGGGGTTGTTTTGCAAGAAAACAACCCATAACGCCATTTCTTCAACACAAAGATCTTTATACATTATATATGTATATTACATATAATGATGTAGCGGAAACGGCTTAATTGGGTCTCTTCCATAATAATCCCATATACTGCGATTAGAGCAAATGTGTTTTCACACATGCACCTGCGAATATTTCATTATCACAATTGTGGAAACCTTATAAAATCAGTTTTACTGGTAATTATAATTAGAGTCATATAGAAAGCAGACGTAAATATACAGATATCTAAAATATATAGAAGAAACTATTGTAAATAGCTCATTAAGTGATAGCAGAACTTCTGATACACCTAGATATCAAAATATAAGCTATATATTTATGAATGTTCTAACAATTCTGTATTTTAGTCCCTCGCGGTCATTTGTCCAAATAAATACATAGCGTCAAACATCTATTCATGTCCCCGCATGTTTGTGGAGTATAGTAAAAGTAGTGACCGCCTTTGGCCAGATATGTAAGTATACATATTTATCTATGATAACACGTTGACTTAACTCTTGGTTAACGCCCCCTTTGCTAGGAGTCCACACACATGCGTACCACATTACATTCCAGATTAGAGGTCAAATTCCTGTCGCTGCTACATAATACAGATCGTTCCAGAAGCCTCCCTTCCTCTTGCAGCAGTGTTTTCCCCGACAGAGCCCGTGGGGTGGGGTTTGTTAGTTCAACACCCATCCGCACGAACACCATTGGGTGGGCCTTCAGAGTTCTACCCCACGCTTAGCACGGTGCTTACCGTGGCAGCGCGTCCGCTTGGGGTGTCCCTCGTCCGGCCCGGGTGGTGAAGGTTCGGTGGAGATCTGCCGTGATGACACTATCCCCGGTTCTTGTTGGACTTGCTAGAAAGCAAGCCCAAGGCGAAGTAAGCGTTATTTGTATGGCTCTTTGCTGAAGGTTGTCATGATTCGAAGTAAGCGGGTGAGCACCGCCAGCCGAGACCGCCCGTTTGCGACCTGGCCTTGCGACGAGTGCTGACGAAACAGCAGTTTTTGCGAGTTTATATTGACACCTCTGACCTCGTTTTGGTGGTCCGAATATTTTATTAGGGAGACGTGTGAAAACGAAAATAAATTATTCCTATCTGATTTAAAAATAAAGAATATATAAAAGACCATAACCAACGATTCTATTCCATTCTCTGTCGAGGACTTGGCTAAACTTTATACCAAGTTTTTGCAATAAAATCATGATATTTACAAAGAGTTTGTAATTTGACATATAATCAAATGCTTCCCCTAAAGAAAATGAGCATTCCTGGTACCTGCCAAAATGGGCGGTGTGTACGGGACTATGGCGACAATGACGTTATATTTACATCACCTTGGAGTTGTTTACCACTGATGGTGCAATGCGGCACATGACCCCTGGACAGAGAAATTCCGATGGCCAATCGGCTGATTCAGCATCACATGACAATCATGCACCTTCGATACATTCCCAGTGTGTATTAACATACATGTTCATATAATCACTATTGCAGTAACTTGCGTGCTTGATTCTTCTGTAGGCCAGTGGATGGATGTTAATATTATACCGGAATAATACCACACACACACATATATGCTGATTTGGTGTGCGTAGGCCTAAAGTTGATAAATTGGTGGGTCTGGGGATAATTCAATGTGAAAAAAAACCAAGGCCTACAGCCTAATGCGAACCTGTGCAATGAGATTACACCAGGTATAATGCTTCAATGCTGAACATGCATGTCATAGAACAAGAACATGTCATAGCTACGGAATAGTTTTAAAAGTGGGGGGGGGGGGGGGGGGGGGGCGCACTTTGGGTATATAGGCCGATATATATATATATATATATATATATATATATATATATATATATATGATAGTTTTTTGAGCTTTTTAAAAGTGAAAATGTGGGGCATATTGTGCAAATGTAAGCGCCCAAAAGGGGGTGGGTGTGGGAGGGGGTATCCCCCTCTCACAGTTTGGAAAATTTTGAAAAAATAAAACATAAAATATGCATTTTCAGTGCAGTATTTTGACCAATTTCCTATTTTTAATCACATGCTGCACCACACAAACACTGATTAATTATTTAATTTACAGAATCATGTGTCCCAAATTGATAATATTTCTACCATAATATAGTCTTCACCAAATCTTAATAAAAACTTCAGATCCGTTACTGGGATTTTAATTTTACTCCACCATCGGTGTGTAAGGTATAAAGCTCGAAACAAATAGGCAAAGGATATATAACATTTTCAAACTTACTTGAAGTTTAAGTTGTAATTATCAAATAAATGTTACCATGGATAAAAAATTTACAGAAAACTGAACACATGTCACTCATATATAATTAAACATTGAGCAATACAAAAAATATTGATATATTCCAAAGCAGACCTGTCTATAAGGTTATAAGTTTAAAAATTAATTATGCATACAAGTAGTCTAAATTTCCAACTGTTTTCACTTAAATGAATTACATTATATTCAATTTCCTTATCTGTAAAAATTACACAGTAATGACCTATATTACTTTACACACTAAATTAAGAAATTAAGTTAGTTGTTTTCATGTGAGGCATGTAGACTGAGAAGAAATACAACTGATTTTCCATCCAAATAATGGAACTTTCATAATTTCACACAGAAAGATCACACCTACCTCCACCACTGGGTTAAAAAGTGTGTGTGTGTGTGGGTGGGGGGGGGGTAAAGCCTTTGCTGGTATATATATATAAATATATATATATATATATATATATTTTTATATATATATATATATATATATATATATATATATATATACATTGGCGGGGGGGGGGGGCAAGAGGTGACCAATATATGGTACTCCAAGTACTGAGGGCACAAAGCGCCCGAACGGAGGAGGTAATTATTATGGGTGAGAATTAGAGTGAATTTGTTACTGATTTAAAGAGCTGATTAAAAGAAAACTGTTTACGCCAATCTGGTGAAGTCCAGTTTTCCCAAAAAGTTTCAATTAAGTTTGCCTACATGAAAAAGTAGGAGGGCCAAATCATCGCGTCAAAGCACTCATTTATATCAAATAAACATGTTACTTGCACACATTTTGTTGCAACTGCAGTTTCATGCACAGCAGTGAAAAATGTTATTTCCGACAAATGTTATACTTTGAGTAGAAAAAATAGAAAACAAATTTATTCTTCTCCCCCCCCCTTCCCCCCCCCCCCCCCGGATATATAGTCAGATGCTATTTAATCTGAGTTTCACAGGTCTCAGAGCTCAGGGTTCCGATTTGCTTTAATGAGTTACTGCAAGCGTCTGGAATTGGTGGCAGAACATAGGACAGCTATAAGGTCATAGCTGGTTATATAGCTCAGATGACTTACAGTCAGCTGAGCTAAAAACTTATAGTTTACTAATAGCTTATTAATTTAGAAACTTAAAGGAACAGAATATAATTTTACATACCTCACTGGGTTATAGGTGGAATCTTGAGATTTGACCGAGAAGTCAGATACCTTCTGCTTTTTGCTAGATGCCATTAAAACACTATACACACTGACTGTAGACATGTCTTTCAAGCTTTAATTTCAGGCAGTAAATGTGACTGTGACTGACCAGCAAGACAGTTTATGAATAGCAAAGATGCCCGGCCTACATGATGTGGACAGTCTCACACTTCAGGGTGTAAGGACCCAGGTTCTCTGCATGCAGTGGCAGCCTCAGAGGCTCTGGCCTGACTATAGTAACACTGTGATCATATCCCATGGTTTTGATGGTGGACAGCGAAGGAAGCTGTGACACTGCTTGCCTGCTCCCTCTTTTTTATGAATAAAGTTTATGTATGCATGTTTTTTTTAGCATAGCAAGTGTAATTTTTTTATATAGTACGGGAACCTTGGTCAATGAAAAAATTGGGGGAGGAGGTGTGCGTACTACCACCTCTGCCGCCTAAAATGTAGCCATGAGCGATTAAGTCAACACTTGAAGTACATCCAGTTTATCATCTGCCTGACCAGCGTGAGCACCCCAGACACAACAGTCTTGATGACCAACAGGTCCCGGAGTCTCAGCTTCTCTGTAGAGTATTATATTTCCAACAGGACACATAATATCATAATAACCCCCCCCCCCCACCACCACCACCACCACCGGCACTGCTCATCCCAGTATTTTTTCAATGCATAGTTAGGTACGAATCTTGTTGACTCATGAGCAATGGAAATGCATGGGTTCTTCTACTGAAGTTCTGCCCCCTGGTGCCCCCTGGGACCAAAAAGTGGGGGGGGGGGGGGGGGGGGGGGGGCGCGCCCCCCGGTTCCGAAGCCTATGCATGTGTTACATAAACATGTATATGAATGCAAGTACTAAACACTTAGAACAAGAAACAAACAAACATCACTGCTGAAATTCTGGCATGGGTGCACACAACACAAAAACTAGAATACGAGTAGTCAACAAGCGACTACCTGTATCTGCCAAAATCAGAGTGGGACGGGCGAAGTGAGGCATGGATTGAGTGGCAAGGGGAAACAGAGTGAGGTGTGTTGCATAATAGCCTGGATGTCTGCAGCTGAAATGTGTGTGTAGGTTGCGCCACCTACCACAAAATCCAGAAAGCTGTCAAAGTTGTATACATATGCAAAATTTTAGGCAGATAATTGAAACCACTACTTGTATATGAGTGATTTTATCCCACAGCAGACAAACAGAAGAGCGCTGTGCAAAAATTGTGGCAGGTGGCGCCACAAATTTTGTGTATGATTAAAAGCTATCTGAGATCTATACACATGCAGAATTTCAGGGAGATATGTCAAACCAGTCCTGAGATATAAGCCTGAATGTCTACAGCGTATACATAAATGTAGGTGGCGCCACCTGCAACAAAATCCAGAAAGCTATCCCAGATGTATAAACCTGCAAAATTTTAGGCAGATATATCGTACCACTGCCGAGATATAAGTGATTTTATCATACGGCAAACAAACAGAAGAACGTTGTGCAAAAACGGTCGCCACCTTTTTTGCGTATGATTAAGAGCTATGCGAGATCTATAAACATGCAAAATTTTTGCCCAATCTGTCAAATGGTTCCTGAGATATGAGCTTGGATGTCTGCAGCATAAATGTGAATATAGGTGGCGCCACCTGTCATAAAATCAAGAAAGCTGTTAAGGATGTATAAACCTGCAAAATTTTATTTGGATAAGTCAAACCACCGTCGAGATATGAGTAATTTTATCCCAAGGCAGATGAACAAATGGACGCTGTGCAAAAATGGTTGCAGGTGGCGCCACCAGTTTTGTATATGATGAAATGCTTGGTAAGATCAATACACAAGCAAAATTTCAGGGGGATATGTCAAACCAGTCCTGAGATATAAGCCTGAATGTCTGCAGCGTATACATAAATGTAGGTGGTTCCACCTGCCACAAAATCCAGAAAACTTTTCAAGATGTATGAACCTGCAAAATTTTAGGCAGATATGTGAAACAACTGCCGAGATATGTGAATTTTTCCCATGGCAAACAAACAGACGGACGCTGTGCAAAAATGGTTGCAGGTGGCGCCACCTTTTTTGCGTATGATAAAGAGCTATACTCATGCAAAATTTTGGCCCAACTGGTCAAACGGTTCCAGAGATATGGGGTTGGATGTCTGCAGCTTAAACGTGAAAGTAGGAGGCGCCACCTGTCATAAAATCAAGAAAGCTGTCAAGGATGTATACACATGCAAAATTTCAGGTGGATAAGTCCAACTAATGCAGAGATATGAGTGATTTTATCCCAAGGCAGATGAACAGATGGACACTGTGCAAAAATGGTTGCAGGTGGCGCAACCATTTTTAGCTCAGCTGACTGAAAGTCATCTGAGCTATAGCGATCACTCTTTGTCCGTCGTCCGTCCGGCCGTCCGGCCGTCTGTCCGGCCGTCCGTTAACAGGGCACAAATCGTAACCGCTGTACCTGGAATCTTCTATTGGTATCCTGGGAGGTCCATAAAAAATCTCCTTGGAAACCTGAAATTAGGTCTCTGTTACCCATATTCTTCGAGCTATGGGGCTCCGAAGTACCCCCCAGAATAATGCAAAATTTGATACAAAAGCTCAAGTATCTGAATAACTACTGCATTGATCCCCATGATTTTTTGCATGAATATTGATCATGGGATGTTCCATCCCTTCCTGCAGACTGGTGGCGTCACCTGTATTTTTTCCAATTTTTACGAATTTTTTTCTCTTTTTTTCAAACCTGCAATGAAACTGTCATCTGTTAACAGGGCACAAATCGTAACCACTGGACCTGGAATCTTCAAACTTAATATCCTGGGAGATCTATGAAAAATCTCCTTGAAAACCTGAATTAAGGTCTCTGTTACCCATATCCTTTAAGCTATGGGGCTCCAATGTACCCCCCCCCCCCCCAGAATAATGCAAAATTTGATACAAAAGCTAAAGTATCTGAATAACTACTGCATTGATCACCATGATTTTTTGCATGAATATTGATCATGAAGTGTTTCATCAGTTCCTGCAGACTGGTGGCACTACCTGTATTTTTTCAAATTTTTACGCATTTTTTTTCGATTTATGAGACCTTCAAATGAAGTTGTCATCTGTCCAAAAGCCCACTGAAACCCATTTCTAAGGACTCTTCACAATATTCATGATTTGTTTGCACTCTGGCAGTCATTTTGCTCATTGTTCAACATTCCTTGAATTCAACTGAGCGTCATGGCCCATGGGCCACTTGTTAATGTATGTTATAAAGCTATCCAAGGGGTACATTTGTACAAAATTTTTAGCCTGATCGATCAAATAGTTCCCGAGATATGTGGGTTTATGTTTGGAAATAGACGCACAAATTGATGCTGGGCAGAGAGGAAAGGTCAGAGGTCAACCAAAAATGAGGGTGCAGCAGTTCACATGTGACCCGATGATAATTCCGAATTTAAAAAAAATTTGCCAAGTGGTTATGTAGGAGTTCTCGGGAAACCTATGCGGTAGTGGCGGTCGCAGTGGCAGCGGCATCCGACTGAAAACATAGTATCCACAAAACTCTGTTTTTGCGGATACAATGATTTAAGCTAACACCACCAGTCTTGTATACAACGAAGAGATATATACATATGCCCAATGTCAAACTGATATGTCAAACCCCAATCTGTGAAATAAGCAGGGCCATTCACTGTGCAAAAATTATTGTAGGTGGCGCCACCAGTCTTGTACACTATAAAGCTATCCGAAATGTATAAACATGCCCAATTTTACGCTGATGTATCAAATTCCTCTGTAGAAATAAGCAGGCGGATACACTGCAAAAGTCAATGTAGGTGGCATCACCTGTCTTGTAAATCAGAATACCATCAAAGATGCATAGACAGGTCAAAATATCAGGCCAATACATCAAACTTCCCCAGAGTTTGATGCACTGGGCTGACGAGGCTTAGGTGAGTAAGGCAGTTGCCTACGAGTGAACTGTGACAAATTGCTGCCTCAAGCTACTGCACTGAGTGAACTCTTGACCTGCACCTGGCTAGACTGAGTGAACTTTTGACCTGTACTTGGCTGCACTGAGAAAACTCTTGACCTGTTGCATAATCTGACACAGTTGGCAGTCTGCCAAAGCTATAAATAGATCCAGGCTGAACTTTGGTGCCAAATCTGATGCAATGAGCAGTCTGCCAAAGCTATAAATAGAATGCAGCTACTGCACCGAGTGAACTCTTGACCTATACCTGGCTGCACTTCCTCCAATCCAGGCACTGTGCCAAAACTGTTTATGGAGCTGACATCATCTTGGCTAATGGCCAACATCAAGGCACTGGCAATCTGCCAATGGTAAACCAAGTGCTGCCATCTGTACAAAAAAGTGGTCCCTACTTAAAATAACTTTGAAATTAATTTTCCCAATACAAAATGCTTTACAGCTGACTTTTTATAAAAAAGAAATCAGGAATACATGTTAAATTAATACAGATGCATACTGAATGCAAAATTAAAATACAGATATATCTCACTGATGGCAAATTCTTGAATTAAGTTAAGTAGGGATACCAATAATTTATAATCCATGTAGAGTTGTATTTATATAGCCACAGAGAGCTGAGTATCCATGAATACCCATTGCCTGGTATGATGAATAACTTAAATCATAAATCTTATTTTCTTAAAAGCTTTTAAAAAAACTTTCTCGTCAATATTAACCAAAGATAACCTGAAATCTAAATGTCTAGTGGCATGATGTAATAGATTCTGATAAACTGGGGCCAGGCTAGATGTAACAGCATCACACAACTAACATATATGGTAAAATGACTCAATTCCATTTCCATAATTCAGCCAAAAATCATTTATGTGGAACCATTAATGACAATTATTATAAGAATTATTGTAGGGATTATTCTTGTATAATATTTTACAAACTGGTTTCAGTGGCAAACAGTCGAAAAAACGTTTCACAGGTTTTTAACTCATATAGGAAGATACAGCAAACTGGCTAAGTTCAGCTTCCCGTAACTCAGCCAAAAAGCACTGAACCAAAACCACTTGAACAAACTTGAATTATCAACATCTGTGGATAATTAATGTGTGAGATTTAAGAAATTGGCCCAGTGGTTTTTGAGAAGAAGATCTTTGTAGCCACTGAACTAAAATGGGCTGTTATGGCATATGACTAAATTCAGCTTCCCATCACTTAGCAAAAAGTCACTGAACAGAGACCATTTGAACAAACTTCAGAAAGCACTACCCTAGGATCATTTCTGTGTGATATTAAACATTTTGGCCATATGGTTTCAGATAAGAAGTTTTTTTGTAGCCGTCAGTGTGATACAGGCACTGATGACCCCGTAAAAAAAAGCCGATGCAGGTGGCGCCACCAATACCTCAATTTCAGATTTGACCTATGTGACCAACATTGGCATAAAATTTGGTGATGATAGCTCAAGCCGTTTCTGAGATTTAAATTTTAACATGCTTTTTTGGACAGATGACAAAGTTCAACCTCCTGTAACTCGGCCAAAAATCTCCGAACTGGAACCATTCGAACAAACTTGAGAGAGATTGTTCCAGGGATAATTTCTGTGAAATATAGGACAATTCGGCTGGACAGTTTCGGAGAAGAATATTTTTAAAGCTTTTTTTTGCTTTTTTCCTATAAAATCTAAGAAAATGCAGTAAGAAAAAAATTTAAACAAAATCCGATATAGTTTTTTTGATGACTGATTATTTGCACAAAATTTTGGTGATGCTAGCTCCTGCCGTTTTTGAGAAAGCTATGGTTAACGTACAGACGACGCACGACGCACGACGCACGACGGACGATCGACGCTGCACCATCGCATAAGCTCACAGGTTCAAATTTTCAAATATTAATTTCAATTAACACAATATTTTGACATTATAATGTGTTTGTTTCATGACAAGAGCTCAGCCCCCCCCCCCCCCCCCCCACAAAATGATGGGTATAAAAACATACACTATTTTGTTATTGAGTACTTGCACTCTCACGTATACATTTCCTCCTCCGCTTGGGCGATTCACGCCCTCAGTACTTGGATTACTCTGTATATAGGCCCGCAGCCACCGGGATTCAGGTGCAAAAAATATGTATATTGCAAAGTTGATATTCTGTCTGAAAATGCATTTATTGCCAGACAGGTAACAATCTCTTTACAAGGAGGTGCTGTTTTACTAAAAAAAGCATTGACCAATAAATGACAGCAAAAATGCATCAGAATGCAGTAGTAAACATACAGTTTTTCAAATTTTTTCACATCGTGAGAGGGGGACACACCCATCCCACCCCCTGCCCTCTCGGGGATTTCCCCCTCCAATCCGATTACGGCTCCCCTGCCAATAGGGTCAGGCTACGGCCCTTATATATATATATATATATATATATATATATATATATATATATATATGTATATACTGGTCTACTATTGGGCCCCCCAATAAAAATTTGGTTTTGCCGACAATGACAGTGACCCCTCAGAAAAAGTTAGACGCCGCATATATACACCAGTTGTGAATACATGGAACAATAGATATATCTATTTTGGGCTGACATAGGGCCTGTACTCCGATTCGTGACCCAATCATATGAAAAACGTCATCGCGGTATATATATAAAGCCATTTACCAAATGCAGCGATATAGGATAGAAATATCCAATAATTTTAACATCAGGCTAGATACCATGACATCTAATACTTATTAAAGGAATTCGGTCCATTTTTGTTCGCAGTTGTTCTCTGGAACCACGTTGTGTAGGATACTGTGCCACACATCATTTTAAATATATAAAATAAATCATTTTTAAAGTACACATCATTTTAAGTGGTTTTTTTCGTGGAAGTAACCATGCGCCGAAAACAGCTGAACTGCTTTCGGCAAAGACCATATTGTCTTTGTGGTCGAGTCCAGCGCAGGATTAAGGACTATGGATAATCTTGCTTTCAGTGAAGGATTTAAGCATGTTTGGCCGGACATTTGACCCAGGCTCTGACCCACGTGCGTGGGAGCTCAATATTTAAAACACATGCATGAATTTAGCTTTATGAAAAGTATCTCCAGAAGAATTGTTTCGATCTGACGCGCATGATACGGCTGATCCACAGAGGCCTCTGGTGGCGAATAAAGATTACTAATAAATGGTGCCTGAGTGAGTAGTGGTATATTCAAAATATTTTAGTGATAACATTCCTGCCAGGTATCAGCTGGATACACCTTGATATGTGTGCACTCGTTTATGATTAACTACTGTCAGAGTATTGTATACCGGTGTCAAAATTATTATTTAAAACTTCTGAGAACTTTGAGTATCCATTTGTAGATCTTCCGACATTTCTTGCTCCTCAGCTGAAAGTAAACATAAAAATAAATTGAAAGAGAATCTCACGAGATGAAAACATGAAAAGGATGAACAAAGTGGAAACTGTAAAGATAATTTTACACGGTTTAGAAAGATTACTCATTTTTTCTCTAGCTACTGGAGATTAAAAATACTTTCTAACTAAAAATTATAAAAATCTTCATAAACGTTGGTACATGCAGCTGCATGGTGTAGCTTTAGCTAAGACATATAGTCAACCGGCTTCGCAATTCAGCTGAATTTACAGGAGAGTATAATGTATCGGGTCGGGATATGACTTGATGTGGGTGTTCGTATTAGATATAATATGTTAAAATGACAACGATGTCCCAGTATCACTCTCCGTCTTTTATTTATTGTTGCTAATGCAAATTTTGTAGATGAACTAAACTAATGGAGAATACAATGTCGCTGACATTTATAGGCCTTCATTGGAAATTATATATAAAAATAAACAGATCATTAGTATTCATGTGACGTGACATATATTTACCATGATCCATTAGGTCTTCATATGGGTTTTCTCTCTTCATCGCTATATGAAGATATCTAGAAAGAAAATACAGGAATGAGCTGTTTGTTAGACACTGATTGGAATGCCGTGAATGAAATTATACCGTATAGTCCGTCACACCAAAGGGACCAATTGGTTTTTGGCGATAATTGTCAACAAAGAGGATTCATTTTGAAAAACTACTTTTCAGTAAATCAACCAGAGACTACTGTAATTTTCTTTTAGGAAACCACCACCATACCTTGTAAAAATTTTGAGTAAAAGATTTAATTTAATTTTTGAGAAAACCTTCTATTTTTATTACGACATATTGACTGAATTGGCAGGATAAAGGACGCCTTTTGACAGGCTTTGATATTAAATAAATTATTAAATACATCGTCAGCTGAGACACGCCATCATGGGCTGTCCATCCCACAGGAACTCTGTAAAGTTGTAAAGTAAACATTTTATCAGATTGAATAAAATTTTTCTGTTGCCAACGTGCTCATAATTTCCTGCTGTTGTAACATACTGACAAACATATCAGCATTTCATTAGTATACTGCAAAAAACCGATGGGCTTCCCTTGGTGAGATGGTTAAACCAAAAACCTTCCGGTTTGAGTGAGCAAGGTATAAACTTTGATATTTTGTTGATGAATTTAATAATGTAGGCACGGCTTTGGGAATGCTTATATACATAATCAAAACCACCTGACAGCAGTTTTGATCACTGCCTTAATACCAATGCTTGGTACATAACATTACATATATTGACGTCATCCATCTTCAAGTAGCTCTCTTTATGGTTTCCTATGCAGGAAGAAGATTCTACACCGAGAGTAAAAGGACAGGGACCCAGCCCAGTTTACATTATACAATTTCGAAATCAGACCTCAATTTCTCTAAACTGCGTTAAGTAAAAGTTAGGAAAAGTAAAACACAAACTAAGGTTGTTTTGTGCCCGAATTCTAAACACGCTATGCATGACACATGGAATTTACATAAAGCATGGCCCAACAGGCCCATCAAGAAAGAAAATAGTCCGACACGAAAGGAAGGTCGCTTCGGGGCTGGAGAGATGAACATGATCTATTGTAACTCACATAGCCATCGCCAGGGGGGGCAGCAGTATGAGTGCGCCGAGAAAGAAAGAGAATCCCGCCCAGAACGAAATGGTCACCGGGTACAGAAGATTGTACAGGAAGTTGGCCGCCATCAGACTGATTTCTTCTGCCACAGCAAACATCGCGAACACTTTGCCTGTAAAAAGTAGCCAAACATTATTAAAACTCGGCATGGATCGAATAATTCCAGTACGCCTGTAAAACCTACGCTCCCGAGGCAGCGGAAATGTTACGCTTCTAAAGAAGCAACTGATTATCACGCTGCCCGCTTTGACCGTTTATGATATATTTAGACACCAGATGGCGGTTCGTTGTCCGCTGAAAAAAAATGCGTATGATGTGACAAGCAGCCAACCAGATGCCAATAAACAAACACTCGACAGGCATCCTGGCTCCGCCCATAGCTGTGCTTCAAGCGCCGTTTGAAGACAGATAACGGTCGAATTTTAATTGCTCCCTCTGCATTCTCGCTTCATCGACCGATTCTGATAGTATGACTGTGTTAGCGTAGCCATGTTTCTGTTGTCTGCAGAACTGAAACCAGCCAGCGAGGTGAGCAAGCAGCCTTTGTTGTTACGTTTCGTTTGAATTACAGCTCACCGGCCGGGCATCCTATGTGCCCAAGGCCCTAAGCAAACCACGTCTGCGGCAATTCTGTCCGAGCCTGTGGCCTGTTCAGACGGTTACCGGGACGATGAGCTGTCACTCAAAACAAAATGAACATGATTGGCTCCGTGTATTCCTCGCTTGGCCGTGACTTCTAGCACAAGGTCTCATCTGATTGGACAAAAATACAGTGCTCCCCCCTGGTGTAGCAATTCAGGATACGAGGTCATAACAAACAGCGCTTACCATATAGGCATTAGGCCTATAGTTAAAGCACTGTGTAAAGAGCGTAGATTGTTACCAAGCTTAATGAAATCAATCATGCATGTTAACATTGAAATATTGGGTATAAAACATAATAATTAATAAATTATAGTTTTCTCTGGTTTACAGTCAGTATTTTCTCCTGTACAGGCCTTGTATGCCTACAACGAGTACTTGTGTAATTATACCCTCCGAAGTTCGATCACTTCATCAAATTATATCAGGCGCGGATCCAGGATTTTTTGCAGGGTCAACGGATGTTATGCATAAAATTGTCTAAAAAAAAGGTCGTAGGTTAAGAAAGGGGGGGGGGGGGGGGGGTCTCAACACCCGAAACCTCCCGTCATGCAAAAGATTTGTCTAAAAATAAGGTCCGGGGGGGTACCCCCCTTCATGCGCGGCCTGATTATATTCACCCCTTAAGTGTGATCCTAGAATTGAATGGACTGGTCCTGGAATGCTAAAAACAACAACCAAAAAATGCGCTGAATTGAGCTTCGCGCCCACAGTTCTTGGAGTATTTTATGTTGGTTTACAATTGCCCCCCACCCCCTCCCAATGAATATTTGGTTTCGCCGCATATGTCTGATAAATATCCCTTTTGACGGACCCATAAACCATATACAAGTGTATCTTTTTTTTAAATCCACTGGAATAATTATGTGCCCCGCGCAGAGAGGCACACGCTACAAGGATGAAATTCCATATGATGAGTCCGAATTAATAGGGAAGTGCAAATGAATTTTGAATTCGCAAAACATTTAGTCTTAATTCCCACGGGCACATTTTTTAGGACAACTGGGTAAGAAGGAGGTAATACTTTAAATCCCTTATTCATGCAATTTGAGACATCTATAGTTCTTGAGCAAACTATGAATATTAAATGAACTGGATGATTAAGAGAATTTTGGCTGTTCCCAATGTCTTCACAACGGATGGATATTCACATTCTGTGCAGGAGAATCCTCATTTATAGTTTGACTGCACACAAATTTTTGATTTAAGTTCAAATTTAAAACATTCACAGATTCTCCATATTCAAGCCACGTGGCTTTGCCCGTGTCGTCTTAAGTAACACTAAATTGGTATTTCTTAATAGAACCTGCTTTAAAAATAACTTTATCCAAAAATATCAACAAAATTGGAATTCATATCAATCTGACTAATGGTCATCATGAATGCGCTTGAGATTGCCTTAAGAGTGATTTGTGGCGACGTCTGGTGGAGATGGGATCTACTTACCTTGTTCGTCCGTGTCAACATTCACAGACAAAAGAGACCTGAGACAGGTGAAAACAGGAGAACTGATCATTGTAAACGAAATACCTGAAAGGACATAAGTTTGTTATAACAGATTCAAATTTGTTTGTCTAACAAAATAACATTCTTAACTGTGTTTAAACCATAAACTTTCCATGTAATACACATCCACAAAATAGCTTCAGGAAACGGCCTAATATATATCTAATACTTATAAAAGGAATTCAGTTCACGTTTGTACGCAATGTTCTCTAAAACCGCATTGTGTACAATATTGTGCCATACATCATTTGAAAGGTTATTATCCCCGCTGTGACATAGGCGATATGAAAAAAAAAATTTTAATGTACATATAATGTTGAGTCATTTTCCCTTTTTTTACCGAGCACAGACGAACTGCCTTTGGCAATCACCGGAATGCGTGCATCGTGGTCACTTAACTTCTAACACTTTAAGGACTATTGTTGATATGAATAACGCTTGCTTTCAATGAGGGATTTGACCCACGTGCGTGGTCAGTAAAAGAGAAAGACACGTTTCTCGCTTTATGAAATGGAGAGTTCAACCCAGAAGGATTAATGACAAAACCTAATTCAACGTCCTAATTTCAGGAACAGGCCTGCCATGGGGTTGGGTGGTGGCGGGGGTATTAGGTCTCAAAATTTGTCTGATACGATGAAAAAAAGGTGGCGGTGGATGAAAATGGGATACGGACCCACTACATGGAGTCCCGCTGGGTCCGCTTCTGCTACTTACGGTGTATGCATATTTCTGTTTCCTGCTTCAGGAACAGTTTCCTTGTAACGTACATTTAATTAATCTTTCATGTGTTCCTCACATCAACCTATTCTTTATACGTCCAACGATAGAAACCAGTCAAATATCAACGAAACACTGTATGCCTCCGCGTCTCATTCCGGTTCGCAATGTAAACCATCACTGACCAGGTCTTCAAGGTAAACATGCCGGAGTATGATTTTTACCACGAGCACAGCGCCACACAATAACAGTAAAAAAATAGTACATATCGTATTCCGAGTGTATACCACTAAAAATCTATATTTTCTTTGAACTTTAATAATAAAAAATGAGCCAACATTCAATATCTCAGTAAATATATCTCCCAAACCCCGGTAAAAAGCCCAGTATACCGGGTTTATCAGCTAGTATATGATAAAAAATAGAATGCAATGGAACGGTCTGACCAGTATGGAACCTTATAAGAGTTAAATATTTGATATATAAAATTGGAAATGTATTTTAGTGGAAAATGGCCTTATATATATATATATATATATATATATATATATATATATATATATATATATATATATATATATATATATATATATATATATATATATATAATTTTACTACAGCCATATGCATATTAAAATTATGATAATGCAATTGAATTGTAGAAGGCCTCTACCTGACAACCATAAAACCTTAATTGGTTTAAATGTTTAATATATTTTGTACAAACCCGCAAATACCATCCAAGTCTCCACACTGACAGAGAAGAGGATTCCGCCTGCCTGGTACGCTAATATCCCCACTGTAAGGAGAGTGGTGTCCCTGATCTTCAGGAAGTGCTTAATGGCGGGAACAAGCAGTAACTGAGATATTCCGCGGGTTGCTCCAGAAATACTCATGTAAGTACTGAAGAGCGCTTGATCCCAATGTAGAGGTCTTCTCTTCACGTACAGAAACGTCAGGTACGAACGTCCTGCATTTCAATAAATATAAGCAATTTAACTATTTACTTAGCACCGACAGGGCGCAATAAAATGAGTTGTGTCAGTGCTTGTTGTTCACAATAATATCATTAATGATTTTTAATTATTAATGATTTTTAGTCAATGTTCACATCTCGCTGAATTGGTGCATTTCACTCACTTGCCCTTCTCGGTTAAAAGTTTTAATAAACTTACGCTTGGACAAAAACGATAATATAACTCGAACGTGTTTATATACGCCTATATAGGCAGAGACGAACGTAATTTTCTGAACTGTTCAATGTAGCGATTCAGTTTCCTAACAAACCCGTCGCTGTGGTAATTCTTAAAATTATTTTAGTAACTGGGGATATTAATTTTGGTAGAATTTGTAGAGATAAGCGAATACACATTCAAAGCCACTTTCCCATTACAAGGACTTTTTAACTCGATCAGCAATGTACCAAAGTATCGCCACTCTGGCAAAGTTCTCCACACCAACTGCTTCCTCTTCGAGTCATATTTACGTCTTATGGCTTAAAAACTATTATCATCTCTTATTTTGTTGGACCTTGCAGCACTGACCGGAGAGTCTCTCACAAAAGACCTGAAAACGCTTAGGGAATCGCAAACCATGCGCTTACTAGTGTAAGGGTGTTATACTGTAGGATACTTATATAACAGAAAATATATATAGGCCTTTAGCACCCCTCCTTCACTTTAAGTGGACTTACCCATTAACACCCCTATTGTATACAGTAGGCTGCCCTATATGGGTCAGGGTGGGGGAGACAGGTAACATGTTTTGGTCTTCCGCTGCAATTCGCATATATATATATATATATATATGTGAGGTTAAAAACAAATATATGTGTATGTGCCTATGCGCGTGTTATAATGTCATCTTACCTGCGATACCCACAAGAATAAACACAACTGATGCGTTCAATAGCAACACGTAAACACGCTTGTTTCCCTCTCTTTTTTTCACAACACATCGGACAGACGCTGTCAGGTCGTTCAGTGAGCATCCTTTACCTGATCGTTTGTCGGTCTCACTTTGGGCGGTTTTCTCACGTTTAATGGGTTTCAGCCACAATAATATGTATAGCACCATGGCAAACATCAATGAAACCCCAAGTGAATACGTAGGTGCGAAACCGGTGGCGGTGAACATGACGCCACTCAGGAAAAACCCAGACGACCCACCAAGTTGTACACATGCTTGCAAGATCGACACACGCAACGTCCGGGTCTTCTCGCTAGTCACGTGGGACAGGTAACTGTAGGCCGCCATTACTTGCGTCATCGTACCGCCAGAGAATCCCAAAACGAGGTCACTAAGGATTATAGGCCAGAGAGGCCATTCCATGTGAACAGCGTTCACTGCCAACCAGGTGTGGGCCAATATAAAGCCCACGATGGGTAAGACTAGTGACAATTTATGATTGTTTCTATCCGTCCAGGATCCGAGAATGAAAGTTAAGAAAGTAGCGGGTATAATGTTTGCCAGGCTTTGGTAAAGGTACCTAGAAGAAATATGTACAAAGGAGAGTTATAAAATATAAGTAGAGATCCTGTTGAAAACTGTATCCATGCAGCCTGAGATTTATGTTCTAAATACAAATTGTCGTTTGCATGGTACATTAATTTTTAGGTTTTAGTTTACTTATATGTCGTAAAGAAATGTAATTGTATCTTTGTGTTCTTTCGTTACTTTATGACTTGATTTTCAGCCAAGAATTTCCGATACAGATAAAAAAGACCAATTAACAAAGTCTGTGACAGACACGCTTGATTCAGCGAGAAACTGGTCTTTGAATAATGTACAAATCCGGCGAAAAAAAGTAAACTGAACAAGGAAACGTCACGTGTGCACCTGAAACGGGAAGTATTATATGTTTTTTTTTACTGATAAAGTCCTCGATGCCCTCGGGGTTATGATGAACGTTCGGTTTAGAACCAGCTAAAGCGTGCTCAGATAGCCGCGAAAAACAAATTTGAATATTTCATGAAATGGACGCCAGAGAGGCTCGCTGAATCAAGGTCTGTGACAGCGTGGGTGCAATGCAGTACGAATATGCTGATGGGAGGCGATCGTGTGTATATATAACAGTGAGAGGTGATCATGAATGTGTGTGTGTGTTACCAGTGAGCGATGACCGTGTGTGAGTGTAACCAGTGAGAAATTATTGTGTGTGTTAACAGTGAGAGGTGATCGTGTGTGAGTGTTACCAGTGAGGGGTGATGTTGTATGTGTGTTAAATTACCAGTAAGAGACGATGTTGTATGTGTGTTACAAGTAAGAGACGATGTTGTGTGTGTGTGTAACCAGTGAGAGGTGATTGTGTTTGTGTGATACCAGAGAGAGGTGATTGTGTGTGTGTTACCAGTGAGAGGTGATTATGTGTGTATGTTACCAGTGAGAGGTGATTTTGTGTGAGTTACCAGTGAGAGATGATTGTGTGTGTGTTACCAGCGAGAGGTAATTTTGTGTGTGTTACCAGTGAGAGGTGATTTTGTGTGTTACCAGTAAGAGGTGATTTTGTGTGTGATACCAGTGAGAGGTGATTGTGTGTGTGTGTTACCAGTGAGAGGTGATCGTGTGTGTGTTACCAGTTAGAGGTGATTGTGTGTGTGTTACCAGTGAGAGGTGATTTAGTGTGTGTTACCAGAAAGAGATGATTGTGTGTGTGTGTTACCAGTGAGAGGTGATTTTGTGTGTGTTACCAGTGAGAGATGATTGTGTGTGTATTACTAGTAAGAGGTAATTATGTGTGAGTTACCAGTGAGAGATGATTGTGTGTGTGTTACCAGTGAGAGGTTATTTTGTGTGTGTTACCAGTAAGAAGTGATTGTGTGTGTGTTACCAGTGAGAGGTGATCGTGTGTGTGTTACCAGTTAGAGGTGATTATGTGTGTGTGTGTTACCAGTGAGAGGTGATTATGTGTGTGTGTGTTACCAGTTAGAGGTGATTTTGTGTGTATTACCTGTGAGAGGTGATTACGTGTGTGTATGTTACCAGTGAGAGGTGATTTTGAGTGTGTTACCTGTGAGAGATGATTGTGTGTGTTTTACCAGTGAGAGGTTATTTTGTGTGTGTAACCTGTGAGAGGTGATTTTGTGTGTTACCAGGCAGAGGTGATTTTGTGTGTTACCAGTGAGAGGTGATTTTGAGTGTGTTACCAGTGAGAGATGATTGTGTGTGTGTTACCAGTGAGAGGTAATTTTGTGGGTGTTACCAGTGAGAGGTGATTTTGTGTTACCAGTAAGAGGTGATTTTGTGTGTGTTACCAGTAAGAGGTGATTGTGTGTGTGTAACCAGTGAGAGGTGATCGTGTGTGTGTTACCAGTTAGAGGTGATTATGTGTGTGTGTGTTACCAGTGAGAGGTCATTGTGTGTGTGTTTCCACTGAGAGGTGATCGTGTGTGTGTTACCAGTAAGAGGTGATTTTGTGTGTGTTACCAGTGAGAAATGATTGTGTGTGTGTTACCAGTGAGAGGTGATCGTGTGTGTGTTACCAGTGAGAGGTGATTACGTGTGTGTGTGTTACCAGTGAGAGGTGATTTTGAGTGTTTTACCTGTGAGAGATGATTGTGTGTGTTTTACCAGTGAGAGGTAATTTTGTGTGTGTAACCTGTGAGAGGTGATTTTGTGTGTTACCAGGCAGAGGTGATTTTGTGTGTGTTACCAGTGAGAGGTGATTTTGTGTGTGTTACCAGTGAGAGGTGATTGTGTGTGTTACCAGTGAGAGGTGATCGTGTGTGTGTTACCAGTGAGAGGTAATTATGTGTGTATGTTACCAGTGAGAGGTAATTTTGTGTGTGTTACCAGTGAGAGGTGATTTTGTGTGTGTTACCAGTGAGAGGTGATTGTATGTGTGTTACTAGTGAGAGGTGATTATGTGTGTGTTTGTTACCAGTAAGAGGTGATTTTGTGTGTGTTACCAGTGAGAGGTGATTTTGTGTGTTACCAGTGAGAGGTGATTGTGTGTGTGTTACCAGTGAGAGGTGATTGTGAATGTGTTACCAGTGAGAGGTGATCGTGTGTGTGTTACCAGTGAGAGTTGATTATGTGTGTGTTACCAGTGAGAGGTAATTTTGTGTGTGTTACCAATGAGAGGTGATTTTGTGTGTGTTACCAGTGAGAGGTGATTGTGTGTGTTACCAGTGAGAGGTGATCGTGTGTGTGTTACCAGTGAGAGGTGATTTTGTGTGTTACCAGGCAGAGGTGATTTTGTGTGTGTTACCAATGAGAGGTGATTTTGTGTTTTTTCCAGTGAGAGGTGATTGTGTGTGTTACCAGTGAGGGGTGATCGTGTGTGTGTTACCAGTGAGAAGTGATTTTGTGTGTTACCAGGCAGAGGTAATTTTGTGTGTGTTACCAGTGAGAGGTGATTTTGTGTGTTACCAGTAAAAGGTGATTTTGTGTGTGTTACCAGTGAGAGGTGATCGTGTGTGTGTTACCAGTAAGAGGTAATTATGTGTGTGTGTGTGTTACCAGTGAGAGGTGTCTTACCAGTGAGAGATGATTGTGTGTGTGTGTGTGTGTGACCAGTGAGAGGTAATTGTGTGTGTTACCAGTGAGAGGTGATTGTGTGTGTGTTCCCAGTGAGAGGTGATTGTGTGTGTTACCAGTGAGAGGTGATTGTGTGTGTTACCAGTGAGAGGTGATCGTGTGTGTTTTGCCAGTTAGAGGTAATTGTGTGTGTGTTACCAGTGAGAGGTGATTTTGTGTGTGTTACCAGTGAGAGATGATTGTGTGTGTGTGTTACCAGTGAGAGGTGATTTTGTGTGTGTTACCAGTGAGAGATGATTGTGTGTGTGTGTGAGACCAGTGAGAGGTAATTTTGTGTGTGTTACCAATGAGAGGTGATTTTGTGTGTGTTACCAAAGAGAGGTGTTTGTGTGTGTGTTACCAGTAAGAGGTTATGTGTGTGTGTGTTACCCGTGAGAGGTGATCGTGTGTGTGTTACCAGTGAGGGGCGATTGTGTGTTTGTATGTTACCAGTGAGAGGTGATTGCGTGTGAGTGCGTTACCAGTGAGAGGTGATTGTGTGTAACCAGTGAGAGGTGATTGAGTGTGTGTGTGTGTGTGTTACCAGTGAGAGGTGATTTTGTGTGTGTTACCAGTGAGTGATGATTGTGTGTAACTAGTGAGAGGTGATTTTGTGTGTGTTACCAGTGAGAGGTGATTGTATGTGTGTAACTAGTGCGAGGTGATTATGTGTGTGTTTGTTACCAGTAAGAGGTGATTTTGTGTGTGTTACCAGTGAGAGGTGATTTTGTGTGTTACCAGTGAGAGGTGATTGTGTGTGTGTTACCAGTGAGAGGTGATTGTGAATGTGTTACCAGTGAGAGGTGATCGTGTGTGTGTTACCAGTGAGAGTTGATTATGTGTGTGTTACCAGTGAGAGGTAATTTTGTGTGTGTTACCAATGAGAGGTGATTTTGTGTGTGTTACCAGTGAGAGGTGATTGTGTGTGTTACCAGTGAGAGGTGATCGTGTGTGTGTTACCAGTGAGAGGTGATTTTGTGTGTTACCAGGCAGAGGTGATTTTGTGTGTGTTACCAATGAGAGGTGATTTTGTGTTTTTTCCAGTGAGAGGTGATTGTGTTTGTTACCAGTGAGGGGTGATCGTGTGTGTGTTACCAGTGAGAAGTGATTTTGTGTGTTACCAGGCAGAGGTAATTTTGTGTGTGTTACCAGTGAGAGGTGATTTTGTGTGTTACCAGTAAAAGGTGATTTTGTGTGTGTTACCAGTGAGAGGTGATTGTGTGTGTGTTACCAGTGAGAGGTGATTATGTGTGTGTGTTACCAGTGAGAGGTGATTTTGTGTGTGTTACCAGTGAGAGGTAATTTTGTGTGTGTAACCAGTGAGAGGTGATTTTGTGTGTTACCAGGCAGAGGTGATTTTGTGTGTGTTACCAGTGAGAGGTGATTATGTGTGTGTTACCAGTGAGAGATGATTGTGTGTGTGTGTGTTACCAGTGAGAGGTGATTGTGTGTGTGTTACCAGTGAGAGGTAATTTTGTGTGTTTTTCAGTGAGAGGTAATTTTGTGTGTGTTACCAATGAGAGGTGATTTTGTGTGTTACCAGGCAGAGGTGATTTTGTGTGTGTTACCAGTGAGAGGTGATTATGTGTGTGTTACCAGTGAGAGATGATTGTGTGTGTGTGTGTTACCAGTCAGAGGTGATCGTGTGTGTGTTACCAGTGAGAGGTGATTTTGTGTGTTTTTCAGTGAGGGGTGATTGTGTGTGTTACCAGTGAGGGGTGATCGTGTGTGTGTTACCAGTGAGAAGTGATTTTTTGTGTTACCAGGCAGAGGTAATTTTGTGTGTGTTACCAGTGAGAGGTGATTTTGTGTGTTACCAGTAAAAGGTGATTTTGTGTGTGTTACCAGTGAGAGGTGATTGTGTGTGTGTTACCAGTGAGAGGTGATTATGTGTGTGTGTTACCAGTGAGAGGTGATTTTGTGTGTGTTACCAGTGAGAGGTAATTTTGTGTGTGTAACCAGTGAGAGGTGATTTTGTGTGTTACCAGGCAGAGGTGATTTTGTGTGTGTTACCAGTGAGAGGTGATTATGTGTGTGTTACCAGTGAGAGATGATTGTGTGTGTGTGTGTTACCAGTGAGAGGTGATTGTGTGTGTGTTACCAGTGAGAGGTAATTTTGTGTGTTTTTCAGTGAGAGGTAATTTTGTGTGTGTTACCAATGAGAGGTGATTTTGTGTGTTACCAGGCAGAGGTGATTTTGTGTGTGTTACCAGTGAGAGGTGATTATGTGTGTGTTACCAGTGAGAGATGATTGTGTGTGTGTGTGTTACCAGTGAGAGGTGATCGTGTGTGTGTTACCAGTGAGAGGTGATTTTGTGTGTTTTTCAGTGAGGGGTGATTGTGTGTGTTACCAGTGAGGGGTGATCGTGTGTGTGTTACCAGTGAGAAGTGATTTTTTGTGTTACCAGGCAGAGGTAATTTTGTGTGTGTTACCAGTGAGAGGTGATTTTGTGTGTTACCAGTAAGAGGTGATTTTGTGTGTTACCAGTGAGAGGTGATTGTGTGTGTGTTACCAGTGAGAGGTGATTATGTGTGTGTGTTACCAGTGAGAGGTGATTTTGTGTGTGTTACCCGTGAGAGGTAATTTTGTGTGTGTAACCAGTGAGAGGTGATTTTGTGTGTTACCAGGCAGAGGTGATTTTGTGTGTGTTACCAGTGAGAGGTGATTATGTGTGTGTTACCAGTGAGAGATGATTGTGTGTGTGTGTGTTACCAGTGAGAGGTGATTTTGTGTGTGTTACCAGTGAGAGGTAATTTTGTGTGTGTAACCAGTGAGAGGTGATTTTGTGTGTTACCAGGCAGAGGTGATTTTGTGTTTGTTACCAGTGAGAAGTGATTTTGTGTGTGTTACCAGTGAGAGATGATTGTGTGTGTGTGTGTTACCAGTGAGAGGTAATTTTGTGTGTGTTTCCAATGAGAGGTGATTTTGTGTGTGTTACCAATGAGAGGTGATTGTGTGTGTGTTACCAGTAAGAGGTGATTTTGTATGTGTTACCCGTGAGATGTGATCGTGTGTGTGTTACCAGTGAGAGGCGATTGTCTGTACTTCGTTTTCCTCCTGACTGTAGTTTCTACTCTTCAGTTTGTCACATAAGTGGTTGTCATTGTAACGTTGAAGACACGCCTTCCGATACACCAGGGCTTGAGTGAGCGGATTGCCAATCGTTTGAGCAAAGTAGAAAAATAACATTGCCACCTCGATACCGATAATATCTCTCATTCGGGACACACTTGGCCTTTTCAGTTCCATGTTTAGAATTCTGATATACATTTTAGAAAATAAAAATCATATTTGATATCATTCATCAATCGCACTGTTGCTGTGACACTGTATGGCATTTTAGAATTCTTTAGAATTAAAGAAATTAATCAGTATTCGATTTACAAAAGCGTTGCACATGGTACAAACTCTTGCAGAATATTAATACATCTAAATTGCTCAAAGCAGGATTGGTTTGCGAAATTGTTTGATATAAGCCTTGTTAATGTTATTACCTTTAGTTTCGCGATCATAAGTTGAAAATGGCAGACACAGAAACCACATGATCATCCTAGATCTGGTCTTTCATATATGAACATTGTACTGTGTTTTTGTCAATTATGTAGTGGCAAATTTCTGTATCGACAGTTAAGAATAAATTATGGTACATTAAATCGGTCGGTCCCAGTACGTTAGAGTGATTTGTGTGATACTTTAATTAATCGATATTCACTTTGCAAAGGAGATAACATGTCAGTTTTATGACAAACCGGATTATAAAATCAAAACAGACACTAACTAAATCTAAATCTGCCTTCGTTAAATTATTTATTGCCTTTGGGTAAATTTTTCCTTTGGGACGAATCTTTACTTACTTTTGGAATAAAAATAAAACTAACGATTTATTTCATATGTACCTTATACATTCGAGACAATCGGCGTTTCATTAATCCATCTTCACAGTGAAATCCAAATAATCTGAAGATTTGACCCGTGCGCCCGGCAAATGATTGAATGCAAGACAACCCATGCACTGACCAAGTTTCTATTCTTTCCGTCCCTTTATCGGTGTAAACTTGATCAAATGCGCAGCGATAAGTCTAGCCACGTGGTTCCCTTAAAGTGAACCCTGCGTCGACGGACAACAGTTGAGGTAGGTATATAGGACGTGGTCGCCTGTGGGGGGGGGGGGGGTCGTTCCATAGAGTGCATGTCTATACAAATCTCTAAAGCCTTCCGGAAGCCAAGCCGTTTTGGGAAATTCATGACGTTTACATACAATAAACTCTCTTAGATAAGTTAGAGGCGGCATATATACACCAGATGTAAATAAATCTGCATGGTATCTATTTTGGGCTGATAAAGGGCTTGTACTCGTATTCGTGACCAAGTCATATATGTAAAACTGCATTGCGGTATATATGTAAATATATATATATATATATATATATATATATATATATAAGTATATATATATGGTATATATATAAGTGTATATATGTATATGTATATATATGGTATATATATCTATATATGTATATATATATATATATATATATATATATATATCCCATTTATCAAATGCATCGATAGGATAGGTATATCCAATAATTTAAATATCAGGCTAGTTATGAATTAGCACAAAATAAGAAAAACACCAAAGAGAGTAAATATCATCTCTGGAAAGGCGATTTACCGAAAAAATGGCATTATGGCCGTATGCGGGACCGGATTGGAAATATGCAGGGCGAGTCCTGAAATGCTCCTAAATGCCGTGCCGTATCCAGGGTCGTTTCTGTGTCCGTTTATGCTGAACTGTTCCTTACATTTATAATATACTAGATGATAAGCCCGGTAACCGGGCTTTTTATCGCGGTTGGGGCCCGGGAGGCATTAACTGAGACGAGGAATGCGCTCGTGGCAAGAAATTCATTCACATATCAGTATGTTTACCTGGAAGACATTCAAGTGATGATGTTTACATTTGCGAACCGGAATGGATTGAAGGTGCATTAAGATTTTCGAAGATCTTTGACTGGTTACATATATTATTATTGTTAGACGTATAAAAATAGATTGATATAAGGAAGATTTGAAAGATGAATTAAATGTATGTTTAAGGAAAGGAAGTTGTTCCTATAGAAAGAAAAGGTAATATGTTTACCTCACCGGAGAAGGGTAAAATAAAAAAAAAGTAAATGAAGCAATTATGATTGCAATTAAAATTGTGAGATTATGCATCGACAACATCCATGCCAAATATGACTAAAAAATAGTATTGGTCCGTGATGCGTATTTCGTATAATGCTTACGCTCCCGAGGCAGCGGAAATCTTGCGCTTCTAAAGAAGCAACCGATTTTCACGCTGCCAGCTTTGACCGTTTATGATATATTTAGACACCAGATGGCGGTTCGTTTTCCACTGAAATAAACGTGCGTATGATGTGACAAGCAGCCAATCAGAAGCCAATAAACAAACACTCGATAGGCATCCTGGCTCCGCCTATAGCTGCGCTTCAAGCGCCGTTTGAAGACAGATAACGGTCGAATTTTAATTGCTCCCTCTGCATTCTCGCTTCATCGACCGATTCTGATAGTATGACTGTGTTAGCGTAGCCATGTATCTGTTGTCTGCAGAACTGAAACCAGCAAGCGAGGTGTGCACGCAGCCTTTGTTGTTACGTTTCGTTTGAATTACAGCTCACCGGCCGAGCATCCTATGTGCCCAAGGCCCTAAGCAAACCACGTCAGGGGCAATTCTCTCTGAGCCTGTGGCCTGTTCAGACGGTTACGCTGGGGGATGAGCTGTCACTCAAAAAGAAATTAATATGATTGGCTCTGTGTATTCCTCGCTTGGCCGTGTCTTCCAGCACAAGGTCTCATCTGATTGGACAAAAATACAGTGCTCCCCTCTGGTGTTGCAATTCAGGATACGAGGTCATAACAAACAGCGCCTTACGATATAGGTAGTAGCCCTATAGGTAAAGCGCTGTGTAAAGAGCGTATATAATGCTAAACCTGTGGAACTATTTTGCTGTTTAATATCCGTGATGCAATATTGTAAATATAAACAGAAACTTGCTTCCTTGGATAGTTTACGTGATACAACTGTTTCCAGAATGGTTGAAGATGTAAATGCAAGGTGATAGTGCAGCAACATTTTTGTGGTAATTTCAACAATATGCCAAGTATTACCTGGATGAAATGGGGGATTAACCATTATAGCATGCTGACATAAGAAACTAGAATATCTTGACACCTCAGGTGTCATAGTATCTATCCCCAGACAATTACCCCCCCACCCCCCCCCCCACCCCCACCCCAGCCCTTGATAAGATGCATCTAACCTGTAAGTTTGGTGACTGTACCAACAATTTTTTTTTCGAGTTATTGCCGTACTTTCATTTCAACATTATCGCTGCTGTGACCTTGAAAAATGTATCAAGGTCATCCATGTTCAAATTTGACCTAGCCGTTGATAAGATGCATCAGACTTGTGGGTTTGGTGACTGTACCTCAATTTCTTATAAAGTTATTCCGTTTAAACATCATTTTAGCAAGAAAACAACATAAGGTGGCGCCACCTGTCTTCTGCAGAAAACAATGCTATCAAAGATCTTATGTAAATTTGATTTTTGGACCAAACCATGCATCCCTCAGTGAGATATTTAAGTTAACATCATTTCAGCGTTATCGCCTCTGTGACCTTGAAAAATCCATCAAGGTCATCCATATTCGAACTTGGCCTAGCCCTTGATAAGGTGCATCTAAACTGCAGGTTTGGTGACTGTGCCACAAATTCTTTTGAGTTATTGCCCTAATATCATTTTAGCATAATCGCTGCTGTGACTTGAAAAAAAAATGCATTGAGGTCATCCATGTTCGAACTTGACCTAGCCGTTGATAAGATGCATCAAACCTGAGGGTTTGGTAACTGTACCTCAAATTCTTACAAAGTTATTGTGTTAACATCCATAACAAGAAAACGACACAAGGTGGCGCCACCTATCTTCTGCAAAAGACAAAGCTGTCTAAGATCTACGGTCAATTTGATTTTTGGATCATTCCATGTATCCCTTACTGAGATATTAAAGATTTTGTGTGAATTTCACCAAATATGGGAATATTCAAGGTCAAGGCCACTCTCGTAGGTAAGGTCATGACCCCAATTTAAATAAACATCATCCCATAACCCATATCTATGTATATGCATAATATAAAAGAAATCTGTCCATTAGTTTTTGACTCACAGTACTCTCAAGTGGTAATATGGGGGGCATTAAAAGGCACGAAAACAAGTAAAGAATAATAGATGGCGCCACCAGTTTCTGGAACATGACAACCCTATCCATGATCTTCGATCAACTTGATTTTGGGATCAATCCATGCAAGGTTTCTTGAGATATTTAAGAATTTGTGTGATTTTCCCCAAAATTGGGCCCTAATCAAGGTCAACGACACTCTCCTAGTACGGGTCATGACCTCATTTTAAAAAGACGTCGTCCTCTCATCCATATCTATACATTTACCAAGTTTGGTAAAGATCCGTGAAATATTTTTTGAGTTATCGCGCCAACAAGATTTATATGCGGCGGCGGCGGCGGCGGGACCGTCATGAAAACAGTATCCCCCGACTTTGTCTGGGGATACAATAAATGCCGATAAAGTGGTCGATAGTCGCATGTTTTCCCCATATACAGACCATGCAAATGGGCCAGGGATTGGGTCAAATGTCAGGCGAAACATCCTTAAATCTGTCACTGACAACAGGGGGTTACTTGTTCATATGCACAATAGACGCTGCGCCTGCGCTGGAGGTAGAGGCATTCCGGTCCTTGCCGAAGACAGTTCAGCTGTTTTCGGTGGTAACCTCCTCGCATTGTAATAACCAAGCAAAAATCACTCAAAATGATGTGTACATTAAAATTGATTTATTCTCATGTTGGCGAGGTCATTGCGGGAACAATAACTTTTAAAATGAGGTATGGTAAAGTGACATATATATACGCAATGCGGTTTCAGAGGACATTGAGGACGAAAGTTGGCCAAATTCCTTTTTATAAGTATTAGATACCATGACATTTATTATTAGGGCTAAAGTCGCTGTTGCTACCATCTAGCGGTTAATTTATAACTAACTCGATAGTCGAAAAGAAAGAATTAATAAAGCAACTATCGCAAGGAGGATTGGCATTCAATACTGCTGTTTATTATTTTTTTTCCTACTGAGTTCTGCAGTCTCAAGTGTTAAAAGAATTCATTCCAGCAGATATCACCACGAGGGCTCTACATTGTTGTATGTCGCATCTATATTACTATACGTCCGTTACACTTCCAATTCCTTCAGTATTTACCCTCCCTTACACCGAAAAAAAACCTTTATATGGTATTTCCACTCTGATATTCTGTGAAAATACTTGTGGGTGTGTTGAAATACATGCTGGTGTGTATACCATACATTCTGAGCCAGCTACTCTAAAAATCAATGCATCCTTACAGTTATCGAGAGACAGTGTTGTGCCTTTGCATTGTCCTATACACTGGCCAAGTCGGTATGATTCATATTGACAGTTCTCAACCTATGAATTATATATATACAGTATGCCATGAGATGAGAAAAAAAATAACTCCTATTAGACCCAAAAAAAATCAAATGTAGGGTTCTAAGGCACCGCTGGCGTCAATTTAAACCCCCGCATCAAAAATTTAATTTTGATTTTCATCTTTCAAGAAGATAAAATAATACAATTTTGATCAGACTTCCTATGTTATGTAATGCTTTTACCTGTTTAGGAAATAAATTCTGTTATTTTCATGATTTTTCCAGATCATTTGACATTTTCATCGAAACATACAAAAAAGGGAATAATAAAATATCTGGAAAAAAAACTGAGAACCATACCTTTTTTTGCCTTACTGACACCAATGAGTTTTAATATCGGGGAGAGCACTCGCGGGTTGAGGGGAAGTCAAATCATAAGGTTTGGCATGACTACTGGTATAATATTTTTATCTCACATCACACTAAATGAGTTCAAAAGTCTTCAATATCTCATTCACAGTTTATTCTAATTTATTTGTACTTGATAATTATTTAAACCGGAGAACAAAGCATTTTGGACCCATATATTTTTGAATCAATCGATTTATCTGTAAAATTTATACCAGTCCATGCATTTAGCGAGGTGACACTGAACGACGGTCAAGTACTGCATTCGGATGGGATAATACATAAGGAACATACCCTAGTAGGTGCAGGCGCAGATCCAGAGGGTTTTGGGGGGAGTTGGTGTGGTCAAATCTTTGGACAAATCTTATGCATGACGCTCTAACCAAACGACCCTTTTTTAGACAATTTTTTATGCATGACACCCGTTGACCCCTCCTTAAAATCCTGGATTGGGCTTGGGGTGATTACTTAAATATTTGGTAAGCATATACACATATAATACAGCTAGATAAATGTATAATTACACTGCAGACGAACCTTATTACAAACTATTCTTATCCCTTACCCCTCGGACAAATATAAAAATTGGAGGAACGGGGAATATTAGCCTGAGTCGGTTAGGACCACAGACCAAGGCAATAATTTGGAAGGATAGGTTCGCGATAAGCTTTGATTTCGGAGTACTCTCTCCTTGTGTAAACCTTGCTAACAGACAGCTGCTAGCATACCAACTGGTTAAATGGCGGGAGTTACCTGTCACCTCCAAACTAAACTGAGGGCGCTCTCATTTAATGTTTTCAATACAGTGTTTTCTCTCTCCTGATTTCATTGGGCTGATTACACAGATAAAGCATGTGGCAATCAGTTATCACCATTCTTGACTTAAAATGTGCCACTGAGACGTGCTACATGTAATATGCAAACATTAGAAATTCAACCTTGTTCATTTTTGACAGGCCGTTATAGTATGAGCAACTCAAGAAGTTTCTACCTGAGTGATGTCCACTCAGGGATTGGGTTACGTTCTATTTTACATACTTGAGTGGCACATATATTTCCCAACGACTTTTAGGACTACAGAGTGCCAACTTTTTAAAGGATTTCATTGTATCTCCAGAAGATCTGTTTCGACCTGAGGAGCATGATATGGCTGATCCACAGAGACCTCTGGTGGCGAAAAAGGATAACTAATAAATGGTGCCTGAGTGAGTAGGTGTATAGTCAAAATATTTTGGTATTAAAAATCCAGACATGTTTCAGCTGGATACACCTTGATATATGTGCACTCGTTTATGATTAACTACTGTCAGAGTATTGTATACTGGTGTCAAAATGATTATTTAAAACTTCTGAAATTTTTGAGTATCCATTTGCAGATCTTCCGACATTTCTTGCTCCTCCGCTAGAAGTAAACAAAAAAAAAATTAAAAAAAACTGAAAAGGAATCTTTCAAGATTAAAACATGAAAAGGTTGAATATAGTAGAAACTGCATGTATAATTTTATACGGTTTTGAAAAATTTACTCATTTTTTCTTATGCTTCTGAAGATAAAATTGTAACACATTGTAACTAAAAAGTATAAAAATTTTCATAAATGTTGGCACAACAGATGTAGCTTTAGGCAAGACATAGTCCATCGGCTTCGGAATTCTGTAGAGTTAAGAGGATTATATAATGTATCGGGTCGGGATATGACTTGACGTGGGTGTTCGTATTAGGTATAATATGTTAAAATGACAACGATGCCCCAACATCACTCTCCGTCTTATTACTCTTATTTATTTTTGCTAATGCAAATTTTGAAGATGAACAAAACTAATGGAGAATACGATGTCGCGAGAAATTATCAAAATAAGTCACACAGATCATTAGTATACACGTGACGTGACACATACATTTACCATTATCCATCAGGTCTTTATATGGGTTTTCTCTCTTCATCGCTATATGAAGATATCTAGAAAGAGAAAACAGGAGTGAGCAGTCTGTTAGACACGGAATGGAATTCCCAGCTTTTGGGAAACAATCTGACCAAGCCTGCCCACCGTGAATGAAATTACAGTGCGTCCCACCAAGGGGCCAATTGGTTTTCGGCGATAATTGTCAACATTGAAAAACTACCCGTCAGTAAATCAACCAGGTACTCCGTCAATTTTCTATAAGAAAACCACCACCAAAACCGCAAAGAATTTGAGTAAAAGAGTTATTTATATGAAAACCGTCTTTTTTGTCACGAAATATTGACTGAAGTGACAGAATAAAGGACACTTTTTTACAGGCGTTGTTTGGATTATTTGAGTACTGATCGAGTACCATAAATATGATAGAAAATATATCGTCAGCTGAGACACGCCATCCTGAGCTGTATATCCCAGAGGAAATTTCTATAAAGTTGTAAAATATATTTTATCTGATTGAATAATATTTTTCATTTTCTATTGCCGGAGTGCTCATAATATCCTGCTGTTGTAACCTACTGGACAAATATATCAGCGTTTCGATCATTATTATATTGCCAAAAATCGACGGGTTTCCCTTTTTGAGATGGTTAAACCAAAAACCTCCCAGTTTGAGTGAGGACTTTTATATTTTATTAATGAATTCAATAAAGCAGAACCGGAATGCTCATATACATAATCAAGACCACCTGACAGTAGTTTTGATTACTGCCTTAATACCAATGCTTAGTACAAATATTAGGCCCTACAGATATTGATGTCATACATATAGCTCTGTACTTGTTTCCCACGCAGGAAGTAGGTACGAAACCGAGAGAAACAAAATAGGGAACCAGCCCAATTTAAATATATACAATTTCGAAATTAGTCTCAGACATGATCAGATTCTCAAAACTGCGCTGGGTAAACGTTAACACTATTATACCACAAACATTGGTTGTTTTGTCCCCGAACTCTAAACACGCTATGAATGACACATGGAAATTACAAAAAGCATGGCCCAACAGGCCCATCAAGAAAGAAAATATTTAAACAGAAAGGAAGTTCGCGTCTAGGCGGGAAAGATGAACATGATCTATTGTAACTCACATAGCCATCGCCAGGGGGGGCAGCAGTATTAGTGCGCCGAGAAAGAAAGAGAATCCCGCCCAGAACGAAAGGGTCACCGGGTAGAGAAGGTTGTATAGGAAGTTGGCCGCCATCAGACTGATTTCTTCTGACACAGCGAACAGCGCGAACACTTTACCTGTTGCATCGAATGATATACAATGTCAAGACCATAAAAAAGATAGCAAAACATTATAAAAACTCGGCATGGATCGAATAATTCCAGTACACCTGTAAAACCAAGCTTAATGAAATCAATCATGATAACATTGAAAATAGGCCTCTATATATGATTTAGAATCACAGGCGAAACCTCCAATGAAATTTCAATAAAATGATGGGTAAAAAAACATATTAAGTACTGCTACTAGTATTCTCTGGTGTAAGTCAGTATTTTCTCCATTGCAGGCCTTTAATAGCCTACAAGTACTAGTGTAATTATACCTTCCGAAGTTCGATCACCCAATCTAATTATATCCATCCCTAAAGTGTAATCCCAGTATTTATTGGACTATTCCAGGAAGTGCCGATAAAAAATACGCTGAATAGAGCTTCGCTTCCTCAGTGCTATGAGTATTGTATATTGGTCTACTATCCCCCCCCCCCACCCCCCACCCCCCATTGAGTATTGGTTTCAACGCCTATATGCCTGATAAATATCCCTTGGGATGGAACAATTAACCAAGCACAATTTTATCCTTTTTTTAATCCACTGGAACAATTACATATCCAGCGCAAAGAGGCACACGCTAAACAGATGAAATTCCATATTATGAGTTCGAATTGACAGGGAAGTGCAATTGTAAATTCGCAAAACATTGTGAAATATATTGTCATATAAGCAGAATTCTCATTAATAGTCGAGTTGCACACAATTTTAGATTTGAGTTCAAATATAACACTTTCACATATTCTCCTCTCTTCCGCCACATGGCTTTGCCTGTGTCGTCTTAAGCAACATTAGATTGGTATTTCATAATAGAACCTGCTTGAAAAATAAATTTATCCGAAAAAAAAATCAACAGAGTCAGAATTCATATCAAATTGACGACTGGCCATCACGAATGCACTTGAGATCGCCATAAGAGTGATTTGTGGCGACGTCTGGTGAACTTGGAAGCTACTTACCTTGTTCGTCCATGTCAACATTCACAGACAAAAGTGACCTGAGACAGGTGAAAACGGCAGAACTAATCATTGTGAATGGAATACCTGAAATTACATAAGTTAGTTATAATAAAATCAGATTTGTCGATCTAACTGTATAATATGTTTACCTGTGATTAAATCATCTCATTTCTCGGGAATACACACTCACAACAAGGGACCCATGGGTCACGGCGCTCAGCTGAAGTTTGTAATTTTGCAAATGCAAAATATGCAAAATATTCTATTGTAATGTTTTTCATTTATATAAGCATATGAGAACCTAAGAGGAAAGGGGCCATCCTACTTGGTTATAGTAAAGTTCTAAATATATGATTGCAAACTAATACTCCGACAAGACTGTCATGAAGAAAAACAGTAAAAGTGTTGAGATACTGTGATGCATATAAATGATTTACGGATGGACAGGCAAGTGGACAGAATGGACTAATACCTTTATTTCACTTTCAAGGGAATAATGCATTTAAGTTTATATATTAGGCTATTTTTAAGCATATCCACTTTTTCCATTAATAGTTTTTATCTGATTCATTTTTTTATTTACAAGTTTTATAAATTTGTAATAAAATAAACTGAAAATATAAGTTAAAATATTAGAATTCTACGTTGCAATCATTATATATCCAGAGTGTAGCTCATATTGGGTCATATTATGCATACACATATATTTTATTATTTTTAAATCACAAATGTTTAAACTGAAATTAAAAGAAAATAATGCCACGACATGGTATCTACAAGATTATTCCTTAAATTACTATCTAAAAGTTTTGCACATTGGAGTTATCAGTACATGCTTAATTTTATTCACCGAAATAAAATAAAAGATTCAGTAAATTTGATATAAATAAAAACATCTATTCAAATAAAATATACACACTATTAGTTGAATGAGGGACAAACAATATCATTGTGCTAATTACTATCTCAGCTATAATTTATTACTGGAATTAATAGTCAATTTCACACCTGGTAAAGTTTTTACTCTTCTGAAGTAAGAATTTACTTATCTGATAAACATCCACACTTTCATAGCAATACACCACTATGTGGACACAATTAAATGTGCACTTTAATCATTGTAACCCTGGTGGTACAATTCAAAATCTAAAATGTAGCATAGCCAAGAATAAAAGAAAATACAGAAAATTATAACATTCATCTAGTTAATGCACCATCTTGGGGGGGGGGGAGTGCAGGGCAGAGTGGAAGCCTGCTAATAGTGGCCAAGCTGGGCCAAGGCAAGCTGCCTGGGGTGGGTTACATAATGCAAGTGAAGGCTGTTCTACTAGGTGGGCTAGATGTAAACAACACTTGACATGGTGTATATAAAACTTGAATAAAAGCTACTCTTTTCAATCAATCTCTTTGAAATTTCAGATTTTAAAAGATTATATCCGTATGTATATATGCTGTAAAAATTAAATCAACAGTGCTTACAGGGAAAAAATGTGCCATTGCCAAATTGGACAAAGTTTAAGGTATTGATTTTTTATTTATGCTAATAACTTGAAAAATTTGCAAAATTCATATCTAATTTTGGGTTAAAAAATTGAATCTTGATTAAATAAAGTTATATTCTCGTAAAAATGTCTCCGGCTTCAGCAATTCTCATGTTAGGTGAGTAAATATATTTCCTGATTTTTTAAAAATTGCATTATATTTGGGCCCATAACTTCAGAATAATACCTAATACTGACCTAATTATTGGTATGTTAATAGAAAATGTATGGAAAAATATGAATACTAAAAATGGTCAAAAACAGATCAGTGGTTTTGATATTAGGCAGCCTTGAAGTGTTACAATGGCTTTTTAATGGAAAATGGAGGTTTTTCCTTAATATCTCGAAGGAACGAAGTCCTAATGACCCAATTTTCGGTATGGTAGGAGATTTTGGGGACTTCTAATGGTATGCAAAATTTTGGATACGTAGATCCAACGGTTTTAAAACGTGCCCTGTTAACGGACGGACGGACGGACAAAGGACAAAGGACCACGACTATAGCTCAGTTGACTTACAGTCAGCTGAGCTAAAAATAGCTTCAGAAAACGGCCTAATCTATATATGATAATATATAATGCAATGGAACGGTCTGACCAGCATGGAACCTTTAAGAGTTTAAATATTTGATATATAATTCTCTAGAGCCCCTCAACAATAAATTGGAAATTTTATTAGTGGGAAACGTCCTAAAATATATATATATATATAATTATTTCCAAAGCCATTTATATATTAAAATTATCATAATGCAATTTAATTGTAAAAGGTCTCTACCTTTTGACAAGCATGAAACCTTAATTGGTTTAAATGTTTAATATATTTTGTACAAACCCGCAAATACCATCCAAGTCTCCACACTGACAGAGAAGAGGATTCCGCCTGCCTGGTACGCTAATATCCCCACTGTAAGGAGAGTGGTGTCCCTGATCTTCAGGAAGTGCTTAATGGCGGGAACAAGCAGTAACTGAGATATTCCGCGGGTTGCTCCAGAAATACTCATGTAAGTACTGAAGAGCGCTTGATCCCAATGTAGAGGTCTTCTCTTCACGTACAGAAACGTCAGGTACGAACGTCCTGCATTTCAATAAATATAAGCAATTTAACTATTTACTTAGCACCGACAGGGCGCAATAAAATGAGTTGTGTCAGTGCTTGTTGTTCACAATAATATCATTAATGATTTTTAATTATTAATGATTTTTAGTCAATGTTCACATCTCGCTGAATTGGTGCATTTCACTCACTTGCCCTTCTCGGTTAAAAGTTTTAATAAACTTACGCTTGGACAAAAACGATAATATAACTCGAACGTTTTTATATACGCCTATATAGGCAGAGACGAACGTAATTTTCTGAACTGTTCAATGTAGCGATTCAGTTTCCTAACAAACCCGTCGCTGTGGTAATTCTTAAAATTATTTTAGTAACTGGGGATATTAATTTTGGTAGAATTTGTAGAGATAAGCGAATACACATTCAAAGCCACTTTCCCATTACAAGGACTTTTTAACTCGATCAGCAATGTACCAAAGTATCGCCACTCTGGCAAAGTTCTCCACACCAACTGCTTCCTCTTCGAGTCATATTTACGTCTTATGGCTTAAAAACTATTATCATCTCTTATTTTGTTGGACCTTGCAGCACTGACCGGAGAGTCTCTCACAAAAGACCTGAAAACGCTTAGGGAATCGCAAACCATGCGCTTACTAGTGTAAGGGTGTTATACTGTAGGATACTTATATAACAGAAAATATATATAGGCCTTTAGCACCCCTCCTTCACTTTAAGTGGACTTACCCATTAACACCCCTATTGTATACAGTAGGCTGCCCTATATGGGTCAGGGTGGGGGAGACAGGTAACATGTTTTGGTCTTCCGCTGCAATTCGCATATATATATATATATATATATATATATATATGTGAGGTTAAAAACAAATATATGTGTATGTGCCTATGCGCGTGTTATAATGTCATCTTACCTGCGATACCCACAAGAATAAACACAACTGATGCGTTCAATAGCAACACGTAAACACGCTTGTTTCCCTCTCTTTTTTTCACAACACATCGGACAGACGCTGTCAGGTCGTTCAGTGAGCATCCTTTACCTGATCGTTTGTCGGTCTCACTTTGGGCGGTTTTCTCACGTTTAATGGGTTTCAGCCACAATAATATGTATAGCACCATGGCAAACATCAATGAAACCCCAAGTGAATACGTAGGTGCGAAACCGGTGGCGGTGAACATGACGCCACTCAGGAAAAACCCAGACGACCCACCAAGTTGTACACATGCTTGCAAGATCGACACACGCAACGTCCGGGTCTTCTCGCTAGTCACGTGGGACAGGTAACTGTAGGCCGCCATTACTTGCGTCATCGTACCGCCAGAGAATCCCAAAACGAGGTCACTAAGGATTATAGGCCAGAGAGGCCATTCCATGTGAACAGCGTTCACTGCCAACCAGGTGTGGGCCAATATAAAGCCCACGATGGGTAAGACTAGTGACAATTTATGATTGTTTCTATCCGTCCAGGATCCGAGAATGAAAGTTAAGAAAGTAGCGGGTATAATGTTTGCCAGGCTTTGGTAAAGGTACCTAGAAGAAATATGTACAAAGGAGAGTTATAAAATATAAGTAGAGATCCTGTTGAAAACTGTATCCATGCAGCCTGAGATTTATGTTCTAAATACAAATTGTCGTTTGCATGGTACATTATTTTTAAGGTTTTAGTTTACTTATATGTCGTAAAGAAATGTAATTGTATCTTTGTGTTCTTTCGTTACTTTATGACTTGATTTTCAGCCAAGAATTTCCGATACAGATAAAAAAGACCAATTAACAAAGTCTGTGACAGACACGCTTGATTCAGCGAGAAACTGGTCTTTGAATAATGTACAAATCCGGCGAAAAAAAGTAAACTGAACAAGGAAACGTCACGTGTGCACCTGAAACGGGAAGTATTATATGTTTTTTTGACTGATAAAGTCCTCGATGCCCTCGGGGTTATGATGAACGTTCGGTTTAGAACCAGCTAAAGCGTGCTCAGATAGCCGCGAAAAGCAAATATGAATAATTCATGAAATGGACGCCAGAGAGGCTCGCTGAATCAAGGTCTGTGACAGCGTGGGTGCAATGCAGTACGAATATGCTGATGGGAGGCGATCGTGTGTAAATATAACAGTGAGAGGTGATCATAAATGTGTGTGTGTGTTACCAGTGAGCGATGACCGTGTGTGAGTTTAACCAGTGAGAAATTATTGTGTGTGTTAACAGTGAGAGGTGATCGTGTGTGAGTGTTACCAGTGAGAGGTGATGTTATATGTGTGTTAAATTACCAGTAAGAGACGATGTTGTATGTATGTTACAAGTAAGAGACGATGTTGTGTGTGTGTGTAACCAGTGAGAGGTGATTGTGTTTGTGTGATACCAGAGAGAGGTGATTGTGTGTGTGTTACCAGTGAGAGGTGATTATGTGTGTATGTTACCAGTGAGAGGTGATTTTGTGTGTTACCAGTAAGAGGTGATTTTGTGTGTGATACCAGTGAGAGGTGATTGTGTGTGTGTTACCAGTGAGAGGTGATCGAGTGTGTGTTACCAGTTAGAGGTGATTGTGTGTGTGTTACCAGTGAGAGGTGATTTAGTGTGTGTTACCAGAAAGAGATGATTGTGTGTGTGTGTTACCAGTGAGAGGTGATTTTGTGTGTGTTACCAGTGAGAGATGATTGTGTGTGTATTACTAGTAAGAGGTGATTTTGTATGATTTACCCGTAAGAGGTGATCGTGTGTATGTTACTAGTGAGGGGCGATTGTGTGTGTTTTACCAGTGAGAGTTAATTTTGTGTGTGTTACCAGTGAAAGGTGATTTTGTGTGTTACCAGTAAGAGGTGATTTTGTGTGTGTTACCAGTAAGAGGTGATTGTGTGTCTGTTCCCAGTGAGAGGTGATCGTGTGTGTGTTACCAGTTAGAGGTGATTATGTGTGTGTGTGATACCAGTGAGGTGATTATGTGTGTGTGTTACCAGTTAGAGGTGATTGTCTGTGTGTTACCAGTGAGAGGTGATTATGTGTGTGTGTGTTACCAGTGAGAGGTGATTTTGGGTGTGTTACCAGTGAGAGATGATTATGTGTGTTTTCCCAGTGAGAGGTAATTTTGTGTGTGTAACCAGTAAGAGGTGATTTTGTGTGTTACCAGGCAGAGGTGATTTTGTGTGTGTTACCAGTGAGAGGTGATTTTGTGTGTTACTTGTGACAGGTGATTTTGTGTGTGTTACCAGTGAGAGGTGATTTTGTGTGTTACCAGTGAGAGGTGATTGTGTGTGTGTTACCAGTGAGAGGTGATATTGTATGTGTTACCAATGAGAGGTGATTTTGTGTGTGTTACCTGTGAGAGGTGATTATGTGTGTGTGTGTTACCAGTGAGAGGTGATTTTGAGTGTGTTACCAGTGAGAGATGATTGTGTGTGTGTTACCAGTGAGAGGTAATTTTGTGGGTGTTACCAGTGAGAGGTGATTTTGTGTTACCAGTAAGAGGTGATTTTGTGTGTGTTACCAGTGAGAGGTGATCGTGTGTGTGTTACGAGTTAGAGGTGATTATGTGTGTGTGTGTGTGTGTGTGTTACCAGTGAGAGGTCATTGTGTGTGTGTTTCCAGTGAGAGGTGATCGTCTGTGTGTTACCAGTAAGAGGTGATTTTGTGTGTGTTACCAGTGAGAGGTGATCGTGTGTGTGTTACCAGTGAGAGGTGATCGTGTGTGTGTTACCAGTGAGAGGTGATTATGTGTGTCTGTTACCAGTGAGAGATGATTTTGAGTGTGTTACTAGTGAGAGGTAATTTTGTGTTTGTAACCAGTGAGAGGTGATTTTGTGTGTAACCAGGCAGAGGTGATTTTGTGTGTGTTAACAGTGAGAGGTGATTTTGTGTGTGTTACCAGTGAGAGGTGATTGTGTGTGTTACCAGTGAGAGGTGATCGTGTGTGTGTTACCAGTGAGTGATGATTGTGTGTGTTACCAGTGGGAGGTAATTTTGTGTGTGTTACCAGTGAGAGGTGATTTTGTGTGTTACCAGTGAGAGGTGATTGTGTGGGTGTTACCAGTGAGAGGTGATTGTGTGTGTGTTACCAGTGAGAAGTGATTTTGTGTGTTATCAGTGAGAGCCGATTTTGTGTGTGTTACCAGTGAGAGGTAATTTTGTGTGTGTTACCAATGAGAGGTGATTTTGTGTGTGTTACCAGTGAGAGGTGATTATTTGTGTGTGTGTGTGTTACCAGTGAGAGGTGATTTTGAGTGTGTTACCAGTGAGAGATGATTGTGTGTGTTTTACCAGTGACATGTAATTTTGTGTGTGTAAGCTGTGAGAGGTGATTTTGTATGTTACCAGGCAGAGGTGATTTTGTGTACGTTACCAGTGAGAGGTGATTTTGTGTGTGTTACCAGTGAGAGGTGATTTTGAGTGTGTTACCAGTGAGAGGTGAATGTGTGTGTGTTACCAGTGAGAGGTAATTTTGTGGGTCTTACCAGTGAGAGGTGATATTGTGTGTTACCAGGCAGAGGTGATTTTGTGTGTGTTACCAGTGAGAGGTGATTGTGTGTGTGTTACCAGTGAGAGGTGATTGTGTATGTTACCAGTGAGAAGTGATCGTGTGTGTGTTATAAGTGAGAGGCGATTTTGTGTGTGTTACCAGTGAGAGGAAATTTTGTCTGTGTTACCAATGAGAGTTGATTGTGTGTGTTACCAGTGAGAGGTGATTGAGTGTGTGTGTATGTAACCAGTAAGAGGTGATTTTGTGTGTGTTACCAGTGAGAGATGATTGTGTGTGTGTTACCAGTGAGAGGTGATTTTGTGTGTTACCAGGCAGAGGTGATTTTGTGTGTGTTACCAGTGAGAGGTGATTGTGTGTGCTACCAGGCAGAGGTGATCGTGTGTGTGTTACCAGTGAAAGGTGATTATGTGTGTGATGCCAGTGAGAGGTAATTATGTGTGAGTTACCAGTGAGAGATGACTGTGTGTGTGTTACCAGTGAGAGGTGATTTTATGTGTGTTACCAGTGAGAGATGATTGTGTGTGTTACCAGTGAGAGGTGATTTTGTGTGTGTTACCAGTGAGAGGTGATTGTGTGTGTTACCAGTGAGAGGTGATCGTGTGTGTGTTACCAGTGAGAGGTGATTATGTGTGTGTTACCAGTAAGAGGTAATTATGTGTGAGTTTCCAGTGAGAGGTGATTGTGTGTGTGTTACCAGTTAGAGGTGATTATGTGTGTGTGTGTTACCAGTGAGAGGTGATTATGTGTGTGTGTTACCAGTTAGAGGTGATTGTCTGTGTGTTACCAGTGAGAGGTGATTATGTGTGTGTGTGTTTTACCAGTGAGAGGTGATTTTGAGTGTGTTACCAGTGAGAGATGATTGTGTGTGTGTTACCAGTGAGAGGTAATTTTGTGGGTGTTACCAGTGAGAGGTGATTTTGTGTTACCAGTAAGAGGTGATTTTGTGTGTGTAACCAGTAAGAGGTGATTGTGTGTGTGTTACCAGTGAGAGGTGATCGTGTGTGTGTTACCAGTTAGAGGTGATTATGTGTGTGTGTGTTTCCAGTGAGAGGTGATCGTGTGTGTGTTACCAGTAAGAGGTGATTTTGTGTGTGTTACCAGTGAGAAATGATTGTGTGTGTGTTACCAGTGAGAGGTGATCGTGTGTGTGTTACCAGTGAGAGGTGATTACGTGTGTGTGTGTTACCAGTGAGAGGTGATTTTGAGTGTTTTACCTGTGAGAGATGATTGTGTGTGTTTTACCAGTGAGAGGTAATTTTGTGTGTGTAACCTGTGAGAAGTGATTTTGTGTGTTACCAGGCAGAGGTGATTTTGTGTGTGTTACCAGTGAGAGGTGATTTTGTGTGTGTTACCAGTGAGAGGTGATTTTGTGTGTTACCAGTGAGAGGTGATTGTGTGTGTGTTACCAGTGAGAGGTCATTGCGTGTGTGTTACCAGTGAGAGATGATTTTGTATGTGTTACCAGTGAGAGGTGATTTTATGTGTGTTACCTGTGAGAGGTGATTATGTGTGTGTGTGTGTGTTACCAGTGAGAGGTGATTTTTGGGTGTTACCAGTGAGAGATGATTGTGTGTGTATTACTAGTAAGAGGTGATTTTGTATGTGTTACCCGTAAGAGGAGATCGTGTGTATGTTACTAGTGAGGGGCGATTGTGTGTGTGTTACCAGTGAGAATTAATTTTGTGTGTGTTACCTTTGAAAGGTGATTTTGTGTGTTACCAGTAAGAGGTGATTTTGTGTGTGTTACCAGTAAGAGGTGATTTTGTGTGTGTTACCAGTAAGAGGTGATTGTGTGTGTGTTACCAGTTAGAGGTGATTATGTGTGTGTGTGTTACCAGTGAGAGGTGATTATGTGTGATTGTGTTACCAGTTAGAGGTGATTGTCTGTGTGTTACCAGTGAGAGGTGTTTATGTGTGTGTGTGTTACCAGTGATAGGTGATTTTGGGTGTGTTACCAGTGAGAGATCATTATGTGTGTTTTACCAGTGAGAGGTAATTTTGTGTTTGTAACCAGTAGGAGGTGATTTTGTGTGTAACCAGGCAGAGGTGATTTTGTGTGTGTTACCAGTGAGAGGTGATTGTGTGTCTTACCAGTGAGAGGTGATTTTGTGTGTGTTACCAGTGACAGGTGATTTTGTGTGTTACCAGTGAGAGGTGATTGTGTGTGTGTTACCAGTGAGAGGTCATTGCGTGTGTGTTACCAGTGAGAGGTGATTTTGTATGTGTTACCAGTGAGAGGTGATTTTATGTGTGTTACCTGTGAGAGGTGATTATGTGTGTGTGTTACCAGTGAGAGGTGATTTTGAGTGTGTTACCAGTGAGAGATGATTGTGTGTGTGTTACCAGTGAGAGGTAATTTTGTGGGTGTTACCAGTGAGAGGTGATTTTGTGTTACCAGTAAAAGGTGATTTTGTGTGTGTTACCAGTAAGAGGTGATTGTGTGTGTGTTACCAGTGAGAGGTGATCGTGTGTGTGTTACCAGTTAGAGGTGATTATGTGTGTGTGTGTTACCAGTGAGAGGTCATTGTGTGTGTGTTACGAGTGAGAGGTGATCGTGTGTGTGTTACCTGTAAGAGGTGATTTTGTGTGTGTTACAAGTGAGAAATGATTGTGTGTGTGTTACCAGTGAGAGGTGATCGTGTGTGTGTTACCAGTGAGAGGTGATTATGTGTGTGTGTTACCAGTGAGAGGTAATTTTGTGGGTGTTACCAGTGAGAGGTGATTTTGTGTTACCAGTAAGAGGTGATTTTGTGTGTGTTACCAGTGAGAGGTGATCGTGTGTGTGTTACGAGTTAGAGGTGATTATGTGTGTGTGTGTGTGTGTGTGTTACCAGTGAGAGGTCATTGTGTGTGTGTTTCCAGTGAGAGGTGATCGTCTGTGTGTTACCAGTAAGAGGTGATTTTGTGTGTGTTACCAGTGAGAGGTGATCGTGTGTGTGTTACCAGTGAGAGGTGATCGTGTGTGTGTTACCAGTGAGAGGTGATTATGTGTGTCTGTTACCAGTGAGAGATGATTTTGAGTGTGTTACTAGTGAGAGGTAATTTGTGTTTGTAACCAGTGAGAGGTGATTTTGTGTGTAACCAGGCAGAGGTGATTTTGTGTGTGTTAACAGTGAGAGGTGATTTTGTGTGTGTTACCAGTGAGAGGTGATTGTGTGTGTTACCAGTGAGAGGTGATCGTGTGTGTGTTACCAGTTAGTGATGATTGTGTGTGTGTTACCAGTGAGAAGTGATTTTGTGTGTTATCAGTGAGAGCCGATTTTGTGTGTGTTACCAGTGAGAGGTAATTTTGTGTGTGTTACCAATGAGAGGTGATTTTGTGTGTGTTACCAGTGAGAGGTGATTATGTGTGTGTGTGTGTGTTACCAGTGAGAGGTGATTTTGAGTGTGTTACCAGTGAGAGATGATTGTGTGTGTTTTACCAGTGACATGTAATTTTGTGTGTGTAAGCTGTGAGAGGTGATTTTGTATGTTACCAGGCAGAGGTGATTTTGTGTACGTTACCAGTGAGAGGTGATTTTGTGTGTGTTACCAGTGAGAGGTGATTTTGAGTGTGTTACCAGTGAGAGATGAATGTGTGTGTGTTACCAGTGAGAGGTAATTTTGTGGGTCTTACCAGTGAGAGGTGATATTGTGTGTTACCAGGCAGAGGTGATTTTGTGTGTGTTACCAGTGAGAGGTGATTGTGTGTGTGTAACCAGTGAGAGGTGATTGTGTATGTTACCAGTGAGAAGTGATCGTGTGTGTGTTATAAGTGAGAGGTGATTGTGTGTGCTACCAGGCAGAGGTGATCGTGTGTGTGTTACCAGTGAGAGGTGATTATGTGTGTGATGCCAGTGAGAGGTAATTATGTGTGAGTTACCAGTGAGAGATGACTGTGTGTGTGTTACCAGTGAGAGGTGATTTTATGTGTGTTACCAGTGAGAGATGATTGTGTGTGTTACCAGTGAGAGGTGATTTTGTGTGTGTTACCAGTGAGAGGTGATTGTGTGTGTTACCAGTGAGAGGTGATCGTGTGTGTGTTACCAGTGAGAGGTGATTATGTGTGTGTTACCAGTAAGAGGTAATTATGTGTGAGTTTCCAGTGAGAGGTGATTGTGTGTGTGTTACCAGTTAGAGGTGATTATGTGTGTGTGTGTTACCAGTGAGAGGTGATTATGTGTGTGTGTTACCAGTTAGAGGTGATTGTCTGTGTGTTACCAGTGAGAGGTGATTATGTGTGTGTGTGTTTTACCAGTGAGAGGTGATTTTGAGTGTGTTACCAGTGAGAGATGATTGTGTGTGTGTTACCAGTGAGAGGTAATTTTGTGGGTGTTACCAGTGAGAGGTGATTTTGTGTTACCAGTAAGAGGTGATTTTGTGTGTGTTACCAGTAAGAGGTGATTGTGTGTGTGTTACCAGTGAGAGGTGATCGTGTGTGTGTTACCAGTTAGAGGTGATTATGTGTGTGTGTGTTTCCAGTGAGAGGTGATCGTGTGTGTGTTACCAGTAAGAGGTGATTTTGTGTGTGTTACCAGTGAGAAATGATTATGTGTGTGTTACCAGTGAGAGGTGATCGTGTGTGTGTTACCAGTGAGAGGTGATTACGTGTGTGTGTGTTACCAGTGAGAGGTGATTTTGAGTGTTTTACCTGTGAGAGATGATTGTGTGTGTTTTACCAGTGAGAGGTAATTTTGTGTGTGTAACCTGTGAGAAGTGATTTTGTGTGTTACCAGGCAGAGGTGATTTTGTGTGTGTTACCAGTGAGAGGTGATTTTGTGTGTGTTACCAGTGAGAGGTGATTGTGTGTGTTACCAGTGAGAGGTGATCGTGTGTGTGTTACCAGTGAGAGGTAATTATGTGTGTATGTCACCAGTGAGAGGTGATTTTGTGTGTGTTACCAGTGAGAGGTTATTTTGTGTGTTACCAGTGAGAGGTAATTTTGTGTGTTACCAGTGAGAGGTAATTTTGTGTGTGTTACCAGTGAGAGGTGATTTTGTGTGTTACCAGTAAGAGGTGATTTTTTGTGTGTGATACCAGTGAGAGGTGATTGTGTGTGTGTTACCAGTGAGAGGTGATCGTGTGTGTGTTACCATTTAGAGGTGATTGTGAGTGTGTGTTACCAGTGAGAGGTGATTTAGTGTATGTTACCAGAAAGAGATGATTGTGTGTGTGTGTTACCAGTGAGAGGTGATTTTGTGTGTGTTACCAGTAAGAGGTGATTGTGTGTGTGTTACCAGTTAGAGGTGATTATGTGTGTGTGTGTGTTACCAGTGAGAGGTGATTATGTGTGTGTGTGTTACCAGTTAGAGGTGATTGTCTGTGTGTTACCAGTGAGAGGTGATTATGTGTGTGTGTGTTACCAGTGGTAAGTGATTTTGGGTGTGTTACCAGTGAGAGATGATTATGTGTGTTTTACCAGTGAGGGGTAATTTTGTATGTGTAACCATTAAGAGGTGATTTTGTGTGTTACCAGGCAGAGGTAATTTTGTGTGTGTTACCAGTGAGAGGTGATTTTGTGTGTTACCAGTGAGAGGTGATTTTGTGTGCGTTACCAGTGAGAGGTGATTTTGTGTGTTACCAGTGAGAGGTGATTGTGTGTGTGTTACCAGTGAGAGGTCATTGCGTGTGTGTTACCAGTGAGAGATGATTTTGTATGTGTTACCAGTGAGAGGTGATTTTATGTGTGTTACCTGTGAGAGGTGATTATGTGTGTGTGTGTGTGTTACCAGTGAGAGGTGATTTTTGGGTGTTACCAGTGAGAGATGATTGTGTGTGTATTACTAGTAAGAGGTGATTTTGTATGTGTTACCCGTAAGAGGAGATCGTGTGTATGTTACTAGTGAGGGGCGATTGTGTGTGTGTTACCAGTGAGAATTAATTTTGTGTGTGTTACCTTTGAAAGGTGATTTTGTGTGTTACCAGTAAGAGGTGATTTTGTGTGTGTTACCAGTAAGAGGTGATTTTGTGTGTGTTACCAGTAAGAGCTGATTGTGTGTGTGTTACCAGTTAGAGGTGATTATGTGTGTGTGTGTTACCAGTGAGAGGTGATTATGTGTGATTGTGTTACCAGTTAGAGGTGATTGTCTGTGTGTTACCAGTGAGAGGTGATTATGTGTGTGTGTGTTACCAGTGATAGGTGATTTTGGGTGTGTTACCAGTGAGAGATCATTATGTGTGTTTTACCAGTGAGAGGTAATTTTGTGTTTGTAACCAGTAGGAGGTGATTTTGTGTGTAACCAGGCAGAGGTGATTTTGTGTGTGTTACCAGTGAGAGGTGATTGTGTGTCTTACCAGTGAGAGGTGATTTTGTGTGTGTTACCAGTGACAGGTGATTTTGTGTGTTACCAGTGAGAGGTGATTGTGTGTGTTACCAGTGAGAGGTCATTGCGTGTGTGTTACCAGTGAGAGGTGATTTTGTATGTGTTACCAGTGAGAGGTGATTTTATGTGTGTTACCTGTGAGAGGTGATTATGTGTGTGTGTTACCAGTGAGAGGTGATTTTGAGTGTGTTACCAGTGAGAGATGATTGTGTGTGTGTTACCAGTGAGAGGTAATTTTGTGGGTGTTACCAGTGAGAGGTGATTTTGTGTTACCAGTAAAAGGTGATTTTGTGTGTGTTACCAGTAAGAGGTGATTGTGTGTGTGTTACCAGTGAGAGGTGATCGTGTGTGTGTTACCAGTTAGAGGTGATTATGTGTGTGTGTGTTACCAGTGAGAGGTCATTGTGTGTGTGTTACGAGTGAGAGGTGATCGTGTGTGTGTTACCTGTAAGAGGTGATTTTGTGTGTGTTACAAGTGAGAAATGATTGTGTGTGTGTTACCAGTGAGAGGTGATCGTGTGTGTGTTACCAGTGAGAGGTGATTATGTGTGTGTGTTACCAGTGAGAGGTGATTTTGTATGTGTTACCATTGAGAGGTAATTTTATGTGTGTAACCAGTGAGAGGTGATTTTGTGTGTAACCAGGCAGAGGTGATTTTGTGTGTGTTAACAGTGAGAGGTGATTTTGTGTGTGTTACCAGTGAGAGGTGATTGTGTGTGTTACCAGTGAGAGGTGATTTTGTGTGTTACCAGTGAGAGGTGATTATGTGTGTGTGTTACCAGTGAGAGTTGATTTTGAGTGTGTTACCAGTGAGAGGTGATCGTGTTTGTGTTACCAGTGAGAGGTGATTTTGTGTGTTACCAGGCAGAGATGATTTTAAGTGTGTTACCAGTGAGAGGTGATTTTGTGTGTGTTACCAGTGAGAGGTGATTGTGCGTGTGTTACTAGTGAGACGTGATTGTGTGTGTGTTACAAGTGAGAAGTGATTTTGTGTGTTATCAGTGAGAGCCGATTTTGTATGTGTTACCAGTGAGAGGTAATTTTGTGTGTGTAACCAGTGAGAGGTGATTATGTGTGTGTGTGTTACCAGTGAGAGGTGATTTTGAGTGTGTTACCAGTGAGAGATGATTGTGTGTGTTTTACCAGTGAGAGGTAATTTTGTGTGTGTAAGCTGTGAGAGGTGATTTTGTGTGTTACCTGGCAGAGGTGATTTTGTGTAGGTTACCAGTGAGAGGTGATTTTGTGTGTGTTACCAGTGAGAGGTGATTTTGAGTGTGTTACCAGTGAGAGATGAATGTGTGTGTGTTACCAGTGAGAGGTAATTTTGTGGGTGCTACCAGTGAGAGGTGATTTTGTGTGTTACCAGGCAGGGGTGATTTTGTGTGTGTTACCAGTGAGATGTGATTGTGTGTGTTACCAGTGAGAGGTGATTATGTGTGTGTATGTGTGTTACCAGTGAAAGGTGATTTTGTGTGTAACCAGTAAGAGGTGATTTTGTGTGTGTTACCAGTGAGAGGTGATTATGTGTGTGTGTTACCAGTGAGAGGTGATTTTGTGTGTGTTACCTGTGAGAGGTGATTACGTGTGTGTGTGTTACTAATGAGAGGTGATTTTGAGTGTGTTACCTGTGAGAGATGATTGTGTGTGTTTTACCAGTGAGAGGTAATTTTGTGTGTGTAACTTGTGAGAGGTGATCGTGTGTGTGTTAACAGTGAGAGGTGATTATGTGTGTATGTTACCAGTGAGAGGTGATCGTGTGTGTGTTACCAGTGAGAGGTGATTATGTGTGTGATGCCAGTGAGAGGTAATTATGTCTGAGTTACCAGTGAGAGATGATTGTGTGTGTGTTACCAGTGAGAGGTGATTTTATGTGTGTTACCAGTGAGAGATGATTGTGTGTGTTACCAGTGGGAGGTGATCGTGTGTCTGTTACCAGTTAGAGGTGATTGTGAGTGTATTACTAGTAAGAGGTGATTTTGTATGTGTTACCCGTAAGAGGTGATCGTGTGTATGTTACTAGTGAGGGGCGATTGTGTGTGTGTTACCAGTGAGAATTAATTTTGTGTGTGTTACCAGTGAAAGGTGATTTTGTGTGTTACCAGTAAGAGGTGATTTTGTGTGTGTTACCAGTAAGAGGTGATTGTGTGTGTGTTACCAGTTAGAGGTGATTATGTGTGTGTGTGTTACCAGTGAGAGGTGATTATGTGTGTGTGTGTTACCAGTTAGAGGTGATTGTCTGTGTGTTACCAGTGAGAGGTGATTATGTGTGTGTGTGTTACCAGTGATAGGTGATTTTGGGTGTGTTACCAGTGAGAGATGATTATTTGTGTTTTACCAGTGAGAGGTAATTTTGTGTGTGTAACCAGTAAGAGGTGATTTTGTGTGTTACCAGTGAGAGGTAATTATGTGTGAGTTACCAGTGAGAGATGATTGTGTGTGTGTTACCAGTGAGAGGTGATCGTGTGTGTTACCAGTTAGAGGTGATTATGTGTGTTTGTTACCAGTGAGAGGTAATTTTGTGTGTGTAACCTGTGAGAGATGATTTTGTGTGTTACCAGGCGGAGGTGATTTTGTGTGTGTTACCAGTGAGAGGTAATTTTGTGTGTGTTACCAGTGAGAGGTGATTGTGTGTGTTACCAGTGAGAGGTGATCGTGTTTGTGTTACCAGTGAGAGGTGATTATGTGTGTATTACCAGTGAGAGGTAATTATGTGTGAGTTACCAGTGAGAGATGATTGTGTGTGTGTTACCAGTGAGAGGTTATTTTGTGTGTGTTACCAGTGAGAGGTGATTTTGTGTGTTACCAGTAAGAGGTGATTTTGTGTGTGTTACCAGTGAGAAATGATTGTGTGTGTGTTACCAGTGAGAGGTGATCGTGTGTGTGTTACCAGTGAAAGGTGATTACGTGTGTGTGTGTTACCAGTGAGAGGTGATTTTGAGTGTTTTACCTGTGAGAGATGATTGTGTGTGTTTTACCAGTGAGAGGTAGTTTTGTGTGTGTAACCTGTGAGAGGTGATTTTGTGTGTTACCAGGCAGAGGTGATTTTGTGTGTGTTACCAGTGAGAGGTGATTTTGTGTGTGTTACCAGTGAGAGGTGATTGTGTGTGTTACCAGTGAGAGGTGATCGTGTGTGTGTTACCAGTGAGAGGTAATTATGTGTGTATGTTACCAGTGAGAGGTGATTTTGTGTGTGTTACCAGTGAGAGGTGATTTTGTGTGTTACCAGTGAGAGGTGATTTTGTGTGTTACCAGTAAGAGGTGATTTTGTGTGTGTTACCAGTGAGAGGTGATTTTGTGTGTTACCAGTAAGAGGTGATTTTTTGTGTGTGATACCAGTGAGAGGTGATTGTGTGTGTGTTACCAGTGAGAGGTGATCGTGTGTGTGTTACCATTTAGAGGTGATTGTGAGTGTGTGTTACCAGTGAGAGGTGATTTAGTGTATGTTACCAGAAAGAGATGATTGTGTGTGTGTGTTACCAGTGAGAGGTGATTATGTGTGTGTGTTACCAGTGAGAGGTGATTTTGAGTGTGTTACCAGTGAGAGATGATTGTGTGTGTGTTACCAGTGAGAGGTAATTTTGTGGGTGTTACCAGTGAGAGGTGATTTTGTGTTACCAGTAAAAGGTGATTTTGTGTGTGTTACCAGTAAGAGGTGATTGTGTGTGTGTTACTAGTGAGAGGTGATCGTCTGTGTGTTACCAGTTAGAGGTGATTATGTGTGTGTGTGTTACCAGTGAGAGGTGATTATGTGTGTGTGTTACCAGTTAGAGGTGATTTTGTGTGTATTACCTGTGAGAGGTGATTACGTGTGTGTGTGTTACTAATGAGAGGTGATTTTGAGTGTGTTACCTGTGAGAGATGATTGTGTGTGTTTTACCAGTGAGAGGTAATTTTGTGTGTGTAATTTGTGAGAGGTGATTTTGTGTGTTACTAGGCAGAGGTGATTTTGTGTGTGTTACCAGTGAGAGGTGATTTTGTGTGTGTTACCAGTGAGAGGTGATTGTGTGTGTTACCAGTGAGAGGTGATCGTGTGAATGTTATTAGTGAGGGGCGATTGTGTGTGTGTTACCAGTGAGAATTAATTTTGTGTGTGTTACCAGTGAAAGGTGTTTTTGTGTGTTACCAGTAAGAGGTGATTTTGTGTGTGTTACCAGTGAGAGGTGATCGTGTGTGTGTTACCAGTGAGAGGTGATTATGTGTGTGATGCCAGTGAGAGGTAATTATGTCTGAGTTACCAGTGAGAGATGATTGTGTGTGTGTTACCAGTGAGAGGTGATTTTATGTGTGTTACCAGTGAGAGATGATTGTGTGTGTTACCAGTGGGAGGTGATCGTGTGTGTGTTACCAGTTAGAGGTGATTGTGAGTGTATTACTAGTAAGAGGTGATTTTGTATGTGTTACCCGTAAGAGGTGATCGTGTGTATGTTACTAGTGAGGGGCGATTGTGTGTGTGTTAACAGTGAGAATTAATTTTGTGTGTGTTACCAGTGAAAGGTGATTTTGTGTGTTACCAGTAAGAGGTGATTTTGTGTGTGTTACCAGTAAGAGGTGATTGTGTGTGTGTTACCAGTTAGAGGTGATTATGTGTGTGTGTGTTACCAGTGAGAGGTGATTATGTGTGTGTGTGTTACCAGTTAGAGGTGATTGTCTGTGTGTTACCAGTGAGAGGTGATTATGTGTGTGTGTGTGTTACCAGTGATAGGTGATTTTGGGTGTGTAACCAGTGAGAGATGATTATGTGTGTTTTACCAGTGAGAGGTAATTTTGTGTGTGTAACCAGTAAGAGGTGATTTTGTGTGTTACCAGGCAGAGGTGATTTTGTGTGTGTTACCCGTGAGAGGTGATTTTGTGTGTTACCAGTGAGAGGTGATTTTGTGTGTGTTACCAGTAAGAGGTGATTTTGTGTGTTACCAGTGAGAGGTGATTGTGTGTGTGTTACCAGTGGGAGGTCATTGCGTGTGTGTTACCAGTGAGAGGTGATTTTGTATGTGTTACCAGTGAGAGGTGATTTTATGTGTGTTACCTGTGAGAGGTGATTATGTGTGTCTGTGTTACCAGTGAGAGGTGATTGTGCGTGTGTTACCAGTGAGAGGTAATTTGTGGGTGTTACCAGTGAGAGGTGATTTTGTGTTACCAGTAAGAGGTGATTTTGTGTGTGTTACCAGTAAGAGGTGTTCGTGTGTGTGTCCTTGTGAGAGGTGATCGTGTGTGTGTTACCAGTTAGAGGTGATTAAGTGTGTGTGTGTGTTACCAGTGAGAGGTCATTGTGTGTGTGTTACCAGTGAGAGGTGATCGTGTGTGTGTTACCAGTAAGAGGTAATTATGTGTGTGTGTGTTACCAGTGAGAGGTGTCTTACCAGTGAGAGATGATTGTGTGTGTGTGTGTGTGACCAGTGAGAGGTAATTGTGTGTGTTACCAGTGAGAGGTGATTGTGTGTGTGTTCCCAGTGAGAGGTGATTGTGTGTGTTACCAGTGAGAGGTGATTGTGTGTGTGTTACCAGTGAGAGGTGATCGTGTGTGTTTTACCAGTTAGAGGTAATTGTGTGTGTGTTACCAGTGAGAGGTGATTTTGTGTGTGTTACCAGTGAGAGATGATTGTGTGTGTGTGTTACCAGTGAGAGGTGATTTTGTGTGTGTTACCAGTGAGAGATGATTGTGTGTGTGTGTGAGAGACCAGTGAGAGGTAATTTTGTGTGTGTTACCAATGAGAGGTGATTTTGTGTGTGTTACCAATGAGAGGTGTTTGTGTGTGTGTTACCAGTAAGAGGTTATGTGTGTGTGTGTTACCCGTGAGAGGTGATCGTGTGTGTGTTACCAGTGAGGGGCGATTGTGTGTTTGTATGTTACCAGTGAGAGGTGATTGCGTGTGTGTGCGTTACCAGTGAGAGGTGATTGTGTGTAACCAGTGAGAGGTGATTGAGTGTGTGTGTGTGTGTGTTACCAGTGAGAGGTGATTTTGTGTGTGTTACCAGTGAGTGATGATTGTGTGTTACCAGTGAGAGGTGATTTTGTGTGTGTTACCAGTAAGAGGTGATTTTGTGTGTTACCAGTGAGAGGTGATTGTGTGTGTGTTACCAGTGGGAGGTCATTGCGTGTGTGTTACCAGTGAGAGGTGATTTTGTATGTGTTACCAGTGAGAGGTGATTTTATGTGTGTTACCTGTGAGAGGTGATTATGTGTGTCTGTGTTACCAGTGAGAGGTGATTGTGCGTGTGTTACCAGTGAGAGGTAATTTGTGGGTGTTACCAGTGAGAGGTGATTTTGTGTTACCAGTAAGAGGTGATTTTGTGTGTGTTACCAGTAAGAGGTGTTCGTGTGTGTGTCCTTGTGAGAGGTGATCGTGTGTGTGTTACCAGTTAGAGGTGATTAAGTGTGTGTGTGTGTTACCAGTGAGAGGTCATTGTGTGTGTGTTACCAGTGAGAGGTGATCGTGTGTGTGTTACCAGTAAGAGGTAATTATGTGTGTGTGTGTGTTACCAGTGAGAGGTGTCTTACCAGTGAGAGATGATTGTGTGTGTGTGTGTGTGACCAGTGAGAGGTAATTGTGTGTGTTACCAGTGAGAGGTGATTGTGTGTGTGTTCCCAGTGAGAGGTGATTGTGTGTGTTACCAGTGAGAGGTGATTGTGTGTGTGTTACCAGTGAGAGGTGATCGTGTGTGTTTTACCAGTTAGAGGTAATTGTGTGTGTGTTACCAGTGAGAGGTGATTTTGTGTGTGTTACCAGTGAGAGATGATTGTGTGTGTGTGTTACCAGTGAGAGGTGATTTTGTGTGTGTTACCAGTGAGAGATGATTGTGTGTGTGTGTGAGAGACCAGTGAGAGGTAATTTTGTGTGTGTTACCAATGAGAGGTGATTTTGTGTGTGTTACCAATGAGAGGTGTTTGTGTGTGTGTTACCAGTAAGAGGTTATGTGTGTGTGTGTTACCCGTGAGAGGTGATCGTGTGTGTGTTACCAGTGAGGGGCGATTGTGTGTTTGTATGTTACCAGTGAGAGGTGATTGCGTGTGTGTGCGTTACCAGTGAGAGGTGATTGTGTGTAACCAGTGAGAGGTGATTGAGTGTGTGTGTGTGTGTGTTACCAGTGAGAGGTGATTTTGTGTGTGTTACCAGTGAGTGATGATTGTGTGTTACTAGTGAGAGGTGATTTTGTGTGTGTTACCAGTGAGAGGTGATTGTATGTGTGTTACTAGTGAGAGGTGATTATGTGTGTGTTTGTTACCAGTAAGAGGTGATTTTGTGTGTGTTACCAGTGAGAGGTGATTTTGTGTGTTACCAGTGAGAGGTGATTGTGTGTGTGTTACCAGTGAGAGGTGATTGTGAATGTGTTACCAGTGAGAGGTGATCGTGTGTGTGTTACCAGTGAGAGTTGATTATGTGTGTGTTACCAGTGAGAGGTGATTTTGTGTGTTATCAGTGAGAGGCGATTTTGTGTGTGTTACCAGTGAGAGGTAATTTTGTGTGTGTTACCAATGAGAGGTGATTTTGTGTGTGTTACCAGTGAGAGGTGATTATGTGTGTGTGTGTTACCAGTGAGAGGTGATTTTGAGTGTGTTACCAGTGAGAGATGATTGTGTGTGTTTTACCAGTGAGAGGTGATTTTGTGTGTAAGCAGTGAGAGGTGATTTTGTGTGTTACCAGGCAGAGGTGATTTTGTGTAGGTAACCAGTGAGAGGTGATTTTGTGTGTGTTACCAGTGAGAGGTGAATTTGTGTGTGTTACCAGTGAGAGGTGATTTTGTGTGTTACCAGTGAGAGGTGATCGTGTGTGTGTGACCAGTAAGAGGTAATTATGTGTGTGTGTGTGTTACCAGTGAGAGGTGTCTTACCAGTGAGAGATGATTGTGTGTGTGTGTGTGTGACCAGTGAGAGGTAATTGTGTGTGTTACCAGTGAGAGGTGATTGTGTGTGTGTTCCCAGTGAGAGGTGATTGTGTGTGTTACCAGTGAGAGGTGATTGTGTGTGTTACCAGTGAGAGGTGATCGTGTGTGTTTTACCAGTTAGAGGTAATTGTGTGTGTGTTACCAGTGAGAGGTGATTTTGTGTGTGTTACCAGTGAGAGATGATTGTGTGTGTGTGTTACCAGTGAGAGGTGATTTTGTGTGTGTTACCAGTGAGAGATGATTGTGTGTGTGTGTGAGAGACCAGTGAGAGGTAATTTTGTGTGTGTTACCAATGAGAGGTGATTTTGTGTGTGTTACCAATGAGAGGTGTTTGTGTGTGTGTTACCAGTAAGAGGTTATATGTGTGTGTGTTACCCGTGAGAGGTGATCGTGTGTGTGTTACCAGTGAGGGGCGATTGTGTGTTTTAATGTTACCAGTGAGAGGTGATTGCGTGTGTGTGCGTTACCAGTGAGAGGTGATTGTGTGTAACCAGTGAGAGGTGATTGAGTGTGTGTGTGTGTGTGTGTTACCAGTGAGAGGTGATTTTGTGTGTGTTACCAGTGAGTGATGATTGTGTGTTAATAGTGAGAGGTGATTTTGTGTGTGTTACCAGTGAGAGGTGATTGTATGTGTGTTACTAGTGAGAGGTGATTATGTGTGTGTTTGTTACCAGTAAGAGGTGATTTTGTGTGTGTTACCAGTGAGAGGTGATTTTGTGTGTTACCAGTGAGAGGTGATTGTGTGTGTGTTACCAGTGAGAGGTGATTGTGTGTTATTACCAGTAAGAAGTGATTTTGTGTGTTATCAGTGAGAGGCGATTTTGTGTGTGTTACCAGTGAGAGGTAATTTTGTGTGTGTTACCAATGAGAGGTGATTTTGTGTGTGTTACCAGTGAGAGGTGATTATGTGTGTGTGTGTTACCAGTGAGAGGTGATTTTGAGTGTGTTACCAGTGAGAGATGATTGTGTGTGTTTTACCAGTGAGAGGTGATTTTGTGTGTAAGCAGTGAGAGGTGATTTTGTGTGTTACCAGGCAGAGGTGATTTTGTGTAGGTAACCAGTGAGAGGTGATTTTGTGTGTGTTACCAGTGAGAGGTGAATTTGTGTGTGTTACCAGTGAGAGGTGATTTTGTGTGTTACCAGTGAGAGGTGATCGTGTGTGTGTTACCAGTAAGAGGTAATTATGTGTGTGTGTGTGTTACCAGTGAGAGGTGTCTTACCAGTGAGAGATGATTGTGTGTGTGTGTGTGTGACCAGTGAGAGGTAATTGTGTGTGTTACCAGTGAGAGGTGATTGTGTGTGTGTTCCCAGTGAGAGGTGATTGTGTGTGTTACCAGTGAGAGGTGATTGTGTGTGTTACCAGTGAGAGGTGATCGTGTGTGTTTTACCAGTTAGAGGTAATTGTGTGTGTGTTACCAGTGAGAGGTGATTTTGTGTGTGTTACCAGTGAGAGATGATTGTGTGTGTGTGTTACCAGTGAGACGTGATTTTGTGTGTGTTACCAGTGAGAGATGATTGTGTGTGTGTGTGAGAGACCAGTGAGAGGTAATTTTGTGTGTGTTACCAATGAGAGGTGATTTTGTGTGTGTTACCAATGAGAGGTGTTTGTGTGTGTGTTACCAGTAAGAGGTTATATGTGTGTGTGTTACCCGTGAGAGGTGATCGTGTGTGTGTTACCAGTGAGGGACGATTGTGTGTTTTAATGTTACCAGTGAGAGGTGATTGCGTGTGTGTGCGTTACCAGTGAGAGGTGATTGTGTGTAACCAGTGAGAGGTGATTGAGTGTGTGTGTGTGTGTGTTACCAGTGAGAGGTGATTTTGTGTGTGTTACCAGTGAGTGATGATTGTGTGTTAATAGTGAGAGGTGATTTTGTGTGTGTTACCAGTGAGAGGTGATTGTATGTGTGTTACTAGTGAGAGGTGATTATGTGTGTGTTTGTTACCAGTAAGAGGTGATTTTGTGTGTGTTACCAGTGAGAGGTGATTTTGTGTGTTACCAGTGAGAGGTGATTGTGTGTGTGTTACCAGTGAGAGGTGAATGTGAATGTGTTACCAGTGAGAAGTGATCGTGTGTGTGTTACCAGTGAGAGTTGATTATGTGTGTGTTACCAGTGAGAGGTAATTTTGTGTGTGTTACCAATGAGAGGTGATTTTGTGTGTGTTACCAGTGAGAGGTGATTGTGTGTGTTACCAGTGAGAGGTGATCGTGTGTGTGTTACCAGTGAGAGGTGATTTTGTGTGTTACCAGGCAGAGGTGATTTTGTGTGTGTTACCAATGAGAGGTGATTTTGTGTTTTTTCCAGTGAGAGGTGATTGTGTGTGTTACCAGTGAGGGGTGATCGTGTGTGTGTTACCAGTGAGAAGTGATTTTGTGTGTTACCAGGCAGAGGTAATTTTGTGTGTGTTACCAGTGAGAGGTGATTTTGTGTGTTACCAGTAAAAGGTGATTTTGTGTGTGTTACCAGTGAGAGGTGATCGTGTGTGTGTTACCAGTAAGAGGTAATTATGTGTGTGTGTGTGTTACCAGTGAGAGGTGTCTTACCAGTGAGAGATGATTGTGTGTGTGTGTGTGACCAGTGAGAGGTAATTGTGTGTGTTACCAGTGAGAGGTGATTGTGTGTGTGTTCCCAGTGAGAGGTGATTGTGTGTGTTACCAGTGAGAGGTGATTGTGTGTGTTACCAGTGAGAGGTGATCGTGTGTGTTTTACCAGTTAGAGGTAATTGTGTGTGTGTTACCAGTGAGAGGTGATTTTGTGTGTGTTACCAGTGAGAGATGATTGTGTGTGTGTGTTACCAGTGAGAGGTGATTTTGTGTGTGTTACCAGTGAGAGATGATTGTGTGTGTGTGTGTGAGACCAGTGAGAGGTAATTTTGTGTGTGTTACCAATGAGAGGTGATTTTGTGTGTGTTACCAAAGAGAGGTGTTTGTGTGTGTGTTACCAGTAAGAGGTTATGTGTGTGTGTGTTACCCGTGAGAGGTGATCGTGTGTGTGTTACCAGTGAGGGGCGATTGTGTGTTTGTATGTTACCAGTGAGAGGTGATTGCGTGTGAGTGCGTTACCAGTGAGAGGTGATTGTGTGTAACCAGTGAGAGGTGATTGAGTGTGTGTGTGTGTGTGTTACCAGTGAGAGGTGATTTTGTGTGTGTTACCAGTGAGTGATGATTGTGTGTAACTAGTGAGAGGTGATTTTGTGTGTGTTACCAGTGAGAGGTGATTGTATGTGTGTAACTAGTGCGAGGTGATTATGTGTGTGTTTGTTACCAGTAAGAGGTGATTTTGTGTGTGTTACCAGTGAGAGGTGATTTTGTGTGTTACCAGTGAGAGGTGATTGTGTGTGTGTTACCAGTGAGAGGTGATTGTGAATGTGTTACCAGTGAGAGGTGATCGTGTGTGTGTTACCAGTGAGAGTTGATTATGTGTGTGTTACCAGTGAGAGGTAATTTTGTGTGTGTTACAAATGAGAGGTGATTTTGTGTGTGTTACCAGTGAGAGGTGATTGTGTGTGTTACCAGTGAGAGGTGATCGTGTGTGTGTTACCAGTGAGAGGTGATTTTGTGTGTTACCAGGCAGAGGTGATTTTGTGTGTGTTACCAATGAGAGGTGATTTTGTGCTTTTTCCAGTGAGAGGTGATTGTGTGTGTTACCAGTGAGGGGTGATCGTGTGTGTGTTACCAGTGAGAAGTGATTTTGTGTGTTACCAGGCAGAGGTAATTTTGTGTGTGTTACCAGTGAGAGGTGATTTTTTGTGTTACCAGTAAAAGGTGATTTTGTGTGTGTTACCAGTGAGAGGTGATTGTGTGTGTGTTACCAGTGAGAGGTGATTATGTGTGTGTGTTACCAGTGAGAGGTGATTTTGTGTGTGTTACCAGTGAGAGGTAATTTTGTGTGTGTAACCAGTGAGAGGTGATTTTGTGTGTTACCAGGCAGAGGTGATTTTGTGTGTGTTACCAGTGAGAGGTGATTATGTGTGTGTTACCAGTGAGAGATGATTGTGTGTGTGTGTGTTACCAGTGAGAGGTGATTGTGTGTGTGTTACCTGTGAGAGGTAATTTTGTGTGTGTTACCAATGAGAGGTGATTTTGTGTGTGTTACCAATGAGAGGTGTTTGTGTGTGTGTAACCAGTAAGAGGTTATGTGTGTGTGTGTTACCCGTGAGAGGTGATCGTGTGTGTGTTACCAGTGAGGGGCGATTGTGTGTGTGTATGTTACCAGTGAGAGGTGATTGCGTGTGTGTGCGTTACCAGTGAGAGGTGATTGTGTGTAACCAGTAAGAAGTGATTGAGTGTGTGTGTGTGTGTTACCAGTGAGAGGTGATTTTGTGTGTGTTACCAGTGAGTGATGATTGTGTGTTACCAGTGAGAGGAGATTTTGTGTGTGTTACCAGTGAGAGGTGATTGTATGTGTGTTCCCAGTGAGAGGTGATTGTGTGTGTTACCAGTGAGAGGTGATTGTGTGTGTTACCAGTGAGAGGTGATCGTGTGTGTTTTACCAGTTAGAGGTGATTGTGTGTGTTACCAGTGAGGGGTGATTGTGTGTGTTACCAGTGAGAGGTGATCGTGTGTGTTTTACCAGTTAGAGGTAATTGTGTGTGTGTTACCAGTGAGAGGTGATTTTGTGTGTGTTACCAGTGAGAGATGATTGTGTGTGTGTGTTACCAGTGAGAGGTGATTTTGTGTGTGTTACCAGTGAGAGATGATTGTGTGTGTGTGTGTGAGACCAGTGAGAGGTAATTTTGTGTGTGTTACCAATGAGAGGTGATTTTGTGTGTGTTACCAAAGAGAGGTGTTTGTGTGTGTGTTACCAGTAAGAGGTTATGTGTGTGTGTGTTACCCGTGAGAGGTGATCGTGTGTGTGTTACCAGTGAGGGGCGATTGTGTGTTTGTATGTTACCAGTGAGAGGTGATTGCGTGTGAGTGCGTTACCAGTGAGAGGTGATTGTGTGTAACCAGTGAGAGGTGATTGAGTGTGTGTGTGTGTGTGTTACCAGTGAGAGGTGATTTTGTGTGTGTTACCAGTGAGTGATGATTGTGTGTAACTAGTGAGAGGTGATTTTGTGTGTGTTACCAGTGAGAGGTGATTGTATGTGTGTAACTAGTGCGAGGTGATTATGTGTGTGTTTGTTACCAGTAAGAGGTGATTTTGTGTGTGTTACCAGTGAGAGGTGATTTTGTGTGTTACCAGTGAGAGGTGATTGTGTGTGTGTTACCAGTGAGAGGTGATTGTGAATGTGTTACCAGTGAGAGGTGATCGTGTGTGTGTTACCAGTGAGAGTTGATTATGTGTGTGTTACCAGTGAGAGGTAATTTTGTGTGTGTTACAAATGAGAGGTGATTTTGTGTGTGTTACCAGTGAGAGGTGATTGTGTGTGTTACCAGTGAGAGGTGATCGTGTGTGTGTTACCAGTGAGAGGTGATTTTGTGTGTTACCAGGCAGAGGTGATTTTGTGTGTGTTACCAATGAGAGGTGATTTTGTGCTTTTTCCAGTGAGAGGTGATTGTGTGTGTTACCAGTGAGGGGTGATCGTGTGTGTGTTACCAGTGAGAAGTGATTTTGTGTGTTACCAGGCAGAGGTAATTTTGTGTGTGTTACCAGTGAGAGGTGATTTTTTGTGTTACCAGTAAAAGGTGATTTTGTGTGTGTTACCAGTGAGAGGTGATTGTGTGTGTGTTACCAGTGAGAGGTGATTATGTGTGTGTGTTACCAGTGAGAGGTGATTTTGTGTGTGTTACCAGTGAGAGGTAATTTTGTGTGTGTAACCAGTGAGAGGTGATTTTGTGTGTTACCAGGCAGAGGTGATTTTGTGTGTGTTACCAGTGAGAGGTGATTATGTGTGTGTTACCAGTGAGAGATGATTGTGTGTGTGTGTGTTACCAGTGAGAGGTGATTGTGTGTGTGTTACCTGTGAGAGGTAATTTTGTGTGTGTTACCAATGAGAGGTGATTTTGTGTGTGTTACCAATGAGAGGTGTTTGTGTGTGTGTAACCAGTAAGAGGTTATGTGTGTGTGTGTTACCCGTGAGAGGTGATCGTGTGTGTGTTACCAGTGAGGGGCGATTGTGTGTGTGTATGTTACCAGTGAGAGGTGATTGCGTGTGTGTGCGTTACCAGTGAGAGGTGATTGTGTGTAACCAGTAAGAAGTGATTGAGTGTGTGTGTGTGTGTTACCAGTGAGAGGTGATTTTGTGTGTGTTACCAGTGAGTGATGATTGTGTGTTACCAGTGAGAGGAGATTTTGTGTGTGTTACCAGTGAGAGGTGATTGTATGTGTGTTACTAGTGAGAGGTGATTATGTGTGTGTTTGTTACCAGTAAGAGATGATTTTGTGTGTGTTACCAGTGAGAGGTGATTTTGTGTGTTACCAGTGAGAGGTGATTGTGTGTGTGTTACCAGTGAGAGGTGATTGTGAATGTGTTACCAGTGAGAGGTGATCGTGTGTGTGTTACCAGTGAGAGTTGATTATGTGTGTGTTACCAGTGAGAGGTAATTTTGTGTGTGTTACCAATGAGAGGTGATTTTGTGTGTGTTACCAATGAGAGGTGATTGTGTGTGTTACCAGTGAGAGGTGATCGTGTGTGTGTTACCAGTGAGAGGTGATTTTGTGTGTTTTTCAGTGAGAGGTGATTGTGTGTGTTACCAGTGAGGGGTGATCCTGTGTGTGTTACCAGTGAGAAGTGATTTTTTGTGTTACCAGGCAGAGGTAATTTTGTGTGTGTTACCAGTGAGAGGTGATTTTGTGTGTTACCAGTAAGAGGTGATTTTGTGTGTGTTACCAGTGAGAGGTGATTGTGTGTGTGTTACCAGTGAGAGGTGATTATGTGTGTGTGTTACCAGTGAGAGGTGATTTTGTGTGTGTTACCCGTGAGAGGTAATTTTGTGTGTGTAACCAGTGAGAGGTGATTTTGTGTGTTACCAGGCAGAGGTGATTTTGTGTGTGTTACCAGTGAGAGGTGATTATGTGTGTGTTACCAGTGAGAGATGATTGTGTGTGTGTGTGTTACCAGTGAGAGGTGATTTTGTGTGTGTTACCAGTGAGAGGTAATTTTGTGTGTGTAACCAGTGAGAGGTGATTTTGTGTGTTACCAGGCAGAGGTGATTTTGTGTTTGTTACCAGTGAGAAGTGATTTTGTGTGTGTTACCAGTGAGAGATGATTGTGTGTGTGTGTGTTACCAGTGAGAGGTAATTTTGTGTGTGTTTCCAATGAGAGGTGATTTTGTGTGTGTTACCAATGAGAGGTGATTGTGTGTGTGTTACCAGTAAGAGGTGATTTTGTATGTGTTACCCGTGAGATGTGATCGTGTGTGTGTTACCAGTGAGAGGCGATTGTCTGTACTTCGTTTTCCTCCTGACTGTAGTTTCTACTCTTCAGTTTGTCACATAAGTGGTTGTCATTGTAACGTTGAAGACACGCCTTCCGATACACCAGGGCTTGAGTGAGCGGATTGCCAATCGTTTGAGCAAAGTAGAAAAATAACATTGCCACCTCGATACCGATAATATCTCTCATTCGGGACACACTTGGCCTTTTCAGTTCCATGTTTAGAATTCTGATATACATTTTAGAAAATAAAAATCATATTTGATATCATTCATCAATCGCACTGTTGCTGTGACACTGTATGGCATTTTAGAATTCTTTAGAATTAAAGAAATTAATCAGTATTCGATTTACAAAAGCGTTGCACATGGTACAAACTCTTGCAGAATATTAATACATCTAAATTGCTCAAAGCAGGATTGGTTTGCGAAATTGTTTGATATAAGCCTTGTTAATGTTATTACCTTTAGTTTCGCGATCATAAGTTGAAAATGGCAGACACAGAAACCACATGATCCTCCTAGATCTGGTCTTTCATATATGAACATTGTACTGTGTTTTTGTCAATTATGTAGTGGCAAATTTCTGTATCGACAGTTAAGAATAAATTATGGTACATTAAATCGGTCGGTCCCAGTACGTTAGAGTGATTTGTGTGATACTTTAATTAATCGATATTCACTTTGCAAAGGAGATAACATGTCAGTTTTATGACAAACCGGATTATAAAATCAAAACAGACACTAACTAAATTTAAATCTGCCTTCGTTAAATTATTTATTGCCTTTGGGTAAATTTTTCCTTTGGGACGAATCTTTACTTACTTTTGGAATAAAAATAAAACTAACGATTTAATTCATATGTACCTTATACATTCGAGACAATCGGCGTTTCATTAATCCATCTTCACAGTGAAATCCAAATAATCTGAAGATTTGACCCGTGCGCCCGGCAAATGATTGAATGCAAGACAACCCATGCACTGACCAAGTTTCTATTCTTTCCGTCCCTTTATCGGTGTAAACTTCATCCAATGCGCAGCGATAAGTCTAGCCACGTGGTTCCCTTAAAGTGAACCCTGCGTCGACGGACAACAGTTGAGGTAGGTATATAGAAAGAGAGAGGGTTTCCTCAGCTACATGTATGGAGGTTTCATGTTTCATCTGCAGTACCAGATAGGTTCTATGCGCCTTGTAAGAGCTGGTTTTGTATTATAGTAGCCCCAAAATTATTACATAATAAATCACAGTTTATGCTGTGCCATAACAAATAATAATAAAAAAAATGCAGTTAAAATCCCGCAAGATGATAAGAGATATATACAACTGAAACTAGCCAATAGAACGACACTTACGGATATCACGCTCCTGTTGCAGCAGATAGACACTTCATCGCATAGTTCGTATGATGCAAATATCGCACCCAAAAATGCTGCATTCGGAACCAGTCGTTTTTATTTAAACACATGTTTTCGCTACCGATGGGAAGTCGTGATCACCACTGTAGATTACTGGAAAAGTTTTTCTCTCCCCCAACTTATTAGGAGCCTTGCGTAATTCGTATTTGCAAGCGTATGTTCATTCGTATGTTCGTAAACATTCATTAAAACAATTATTTTTTTATCACGTCTGGATACAGGACACATGCACTTTTGATATTTTAATTACATAAATTATCATATTTTCTGAATTGTTTAAAGGTAGTTTGGCAAAGTCCAACGCAAGAAGCAGATATGCGTATAATTCACATGTATCCAAATTTAAGCATTTTTTAATAAGCTCTTTTTTAGGGGTGTTAATTCTATTTCTCTTTCTACTGAATTAGTTTTAATTTTAATTTGTTTAATTTTAATTCAATCTATGGAATATAGTTATAACAATCCGAAAGGGACATAATCAAGAGCAATATTATGCCTATTCTTTCACACTATTATAGTTCACATTTGCTTTATACAAAAGAATCTCAGAAAAACCATACAGGTGTTTAACACAGTAACACCTTTTTTTTACCCATGTTGATAAACCCAAGTGATGTGAGTCTGTTTTTTTAAATAACTAGGGCAAGCGACCAGAGGCCCTATTGTGAGCCGTAACACACAATGTTTCAGATTGAAACGTCGCATTTTCCTTTTTTTTTTTGTTAGTGGGACCAGAGCTATGCACTGTCTAGCGAGGGGCATAATTGCCGAAAATGTTTATGCCAATTAAATCATGTGACAAAAGTGACCAATAGAGGCAAAACAAAAAAACAGAACCTGATTGAATATTAAACAATCAAGGAACTCAAACACTTTTAACACCTTGGTATGGTTTTGCGAGTTGATAAACACAGTCCATGTGTGTCTGTTTCATAACAAGGCCGAGTGACTGGAAGTTCGATTGTAAGCCGTAACACGTAATGTTTCAGCCAGCGGAAACATGTATTACGTTTTTGGGCCACGTCAGTCAGGACATCTCCTGATTGATACATGTTGTGGCCTGGGCAATGCACGTGCTGTGTTTATGTTGACGCCAATGATTGCGCCAGGTCCACTGTTTTAACGCTCGTTAACAGGAGTAACAGCAGTAAGTAAACGGTTTAAGGGAAATGTTATTTTGAAGATACAAATTATCTAAAAGGGAAGAACCTTTTTTCGTGTTAATTCGATATGCTTTATAGGTGATTAGGCCCCTTTTATTAAAATATACGTGTGGAAAGGAAAACATTATTTAGGCCCATATATGTATGAGCATCAACAGATTCGAAGGCATAATTAATTTCTACACGAAACACTGCATAAAATAAAAAAAAATGAACATCCAAAGGACATGGTGACAGGGCTCTTCCCGATATAAAGCATGGGGTCCTACGTACATATATAAACACGGTCAGTTACTATAGATAAACAATTTACGACCACCAGGACGTGGTCGCCTGTGGGGGGGGGGGGGGGGGGGTCGTTCCATAGAGTGCATGTCTATACAAATCTCTAAAGCCTTCCGGAAGCCAAGCCGTTTTGGGAAATTCATGACGTTTACATACAATAAACTCTCTTAGATAAGTTAGAGGCGGCATATATACACCAGATGTAAATAAATCTGCATGGTATCTATTTTGGGCTGATAAAGGGCTTGTACTCGTATTCGTGACCAAGTCATATATGTAAAACTGCATTGAGGTATATATATAAATATATATATATATATAAGTATATATATATGGTATATATATATAAGTGTATATATGTATATGTATATATATGGTATATATATATATGTATATATATATATATATATATATATATATATATATATATATATATATCCCATTTATCAAATGCATCGATAGGATAGGTATATCCAATAATTTAAATATCAGGCTAGTTATGAATTAGCACAAAATAAGAAAAACACCAAAGAGAGTAAATATCATCTCTGGAAAGGCGATTTACCGAAAAAATGGCATTATGGCCGTATGCGGGACCGGATTGGAAATATGCAGGGCGAGTCCTGAAATGCTCCTAAATGCCGTGCCGTATCCAGGGTCGTTTCTGTGTCCGTTTATGCTGAACTGTTCCTTACATTTATAATATACTAGATGATAAGCCCGGTAACCGGGCTTTTTATCGCGGTTGGGGCCCGGGAGGCATTAACTGAGACGAGGAATGCGCTCGTGGCAAGAAATTCATTCACATATCAGTATGTTTACCTGGAAGACATTCAAGTGATGATGTTTACATTTGCGAACCGGAATGGATTGAAGGTGCATTAAGATTTTCGAAGATCTTTGACTGGTTACATATATTATTATTGTTAGACGTATAAAAAAAAAGATTGATATAAGGAAGATTTGAAAGATGAATTAAATGTATGTTTAAGGAAAGGAAGTTGTTCCTATAGAAAGAAAAGGTAATATGTTTACCTCACCAGAGAAGGGTAAAATAAAAAAAAAGTAAATGAAGCAATTATGATTGCAATTAAAATTGTGAGATTATGCATCGACAACATCCATGCCAAATATGACTAAAAAATAGTATTGGTCCGTGATGCGTATTTCGTATAATGCTTACGCTCCCGAGGCAGCGGAAATCTTGCGCTTCTAAAGAAGCAACCGATTTTCACGCTGCCAGCTTTGACCGTTTATGATATATTTAGACACCAGATGGCGGTTCGTTTTCCACTGAAATAAACGTGCGTATGATGTGACAAGCAGCCAATCAGACGCCAATAAACAAACACTCGATAGGCATCCTGGCTCCGCCCATAGCTGCGCTTCAAGCGCCGTTTGAAGACAGATAACGGTCGAATTTTAATTGCTCCCTCTGCATTCTCGCTTCATCGACCGATTCTGATAGTATGACTGTGTTAGCGTAGCCATGTATCTGTTGTCTGCAGAACTGAAACCAGCAAGCGAGGTGTGCACGCAGCCTTTGTTGTTACGTTTCGTTTGAATTACAGCTCACCGGCCGAGCATCCTATGTGCCCAAGGCCCTAAGCAAACCACGTCAGGGGCAATTCTCTCTGAGCCTGTGGCCTGTTCAGACGGTTACGCTGGGGGATGAGCTGTCACTCAAAAAGAAATTAATATGATTGGCTCTGTGTATTCCTCGCTTGGCCGTGTCTTCCAGCACAAGGTCTCATCTGATTGGACAAAAATACAGTGCTCCCCTCTGGTGTTGCAATTCAGGATACGAGGTCATAACAAACAGCGCCTTACGATATAGGTAGTAGCCCTATAGGTAAAGCGCTGTGTAAAGAGCGTATATAATGCTAAACCTGTGGAACTATTTTGCTGTTTAATATCCGTGATGCAATATTGTAAATATAAACAGAAACTTGCTTCCTTGGATAGTTTACGTGATACAACTGTTTCCAGAATGGTTGAAGATGTAAATGCAAGGTGATAGTGCAGCAACATTTTTGTGGTAATTTCAACAATATGCCAAAGTATTACCTGGGTGAATTGGGGGATTAACCATTATTGCATGCTGACATAAGAAACTAGAATATCTTGACACCTCAGGTGTCATAGTATCTATCCCCAGACAATTACCCCCCCACCCCCCACCCCCACCCCAGCCCTTGATAAGATGCATCTAACCTGTAAGTTTGGTGACTGTACCAACAATTTTTTTTTTCGAGTTATTGCCGTACTTTCATTTCAACATTATCGCTGCTGTGACCTTGAAAAATGTATCAAGGTCATCCATGTTCAAATTTGACCTAGCCGTTGATAAGATGCATCAGACTTGTGGGTTTGGTGACTGTACCTCAATTTCTTATAAAGTTATTCCGTTTAAACATCATTTTAGCAAGAAAACAACATAAGGTGGCGCCACCTGTCTTCTGCAGAAAACAATGCTATCAAAGATCTTATGTAAATTTCATTTTTGGACCAAACCATGCATCCCTCAGTGAGATATTTAAGTTAACATCATTTCAGCGTTATCGCCTCTGTGACCTTGAAAAATCCATCAAGGTCATCCATATTCGAACTTGGCCTAGCCCTTGATAAGGTGCATCTAAACTGCAGGTTTGGTGACTGTGCCACAAATTCTTTTGTGTTATTGCCCTAATATCATTTTAGCATAATCGCTGCTGTGACTTGAAAAAAAAATGCATTGAGGTCATCCATGTTTGAACTTGACCTAGCCGTTGATAAGATGCATCAAACCTGAGGGTTTGGTAACTGTACCTCAAATTCTTACAAAGTTATTGTGTTAACATCCATTTAACAAGAAAACGACACAAGGTGGCGCCACCTTTCTTCTGCAAAAGACAAAGCTGTCTAAGATCTACGGTCAATTTGATTTTTGGATCATTCCATGTATCCCTTACTGAGATATTAAAGATTTTGTGTGAATTTCACCAAATATGGGAATATTCAAGGTCAAGGCCACTCTCGTAGGTAAGGTCATGACCCCAATTTAAATAAACATCATCCCATAACCCATATCTATGTATATGCATAATATAAAAGAAATCTGTCCATTAGTTTTTGACTCACAGTACTCTCAAGTGGTAATATGGGGGGTATTAAAAGGCACGAAAACAAGTAAAGAATAATAGATGGCGCCACCAGTTTCTGGAACATGACAACCCTATCCATGATCTTCGATCAACTTGATTTAGGGATCAATCCATGCAAGGTTTCTTGAGATATTTAAGAATTTGTGTGATTTTCCCCAAAATTGGGCCCTAATCAAGGTCAACGACACTCTCCTAGTACGGGTCATGACCTCATTTTAAAAAGACGTCGTCCTCTCACCCATATCTATACATTTACCAAGTTTGGTAAAGATCCGTGAAATATTTTTTGAGTTATCGCGCCAAAAAGATTTATATGCGGCGGCGGCGGCGGCGGGACCGTCATGAAAACAGTATCCCCCGACTTTGTCTGGGGATACAATAAATGCCGATAAAGTGGTCGATAGTCGCATGTTTTCCCCATATACAGACCATGCAAATGGGCCAGGGATTGGGTCAAATGTCAGGCGAAACATCCTTAAATCTGTCACTGACAACAGGGGGTTACTTGTTCATATGCACAATAGACGCTGCGCCTGCGCTGGAGGTAGAGGCATTCCGGTCCTTGCCGAAGACAGTTCAGCTGTTTTCGGTGGTAACCTCCTCGCATTGTAATAACCAAGCAAAAATCACTAAAAATGATGTGTACATTAAAATTGATTTATTCTCATGTTGGCGAGGTCATTGCGGGAACAATAACTTTTAAAATGAGGTATGGTAAAGTGACATATATACGCAATGCGGTTTCAGAGGACATTGAGGACGAAAGTTGGCCAAATTCCTTTTTATAAGTATTAGATACCATGACATTTATTATTACGGCTAAAGTCGCTGTTGCTACCATCTAGCGGTTAATTTATAACTAACTCGATAGTCGAAAAGAAAGAATTAATAAAGCAACTATCGCAAGGAGGATTGGCATTCAATACTGCTGTTTATTATTTTTTTTCCTACTGAGTTCTGCAGTCTCAAGTGTTAAAATAATTCATTCCAGCAGATATCACCACGAGGGCTCTACATTGTTGTATGTCGCATCTATATTACTATACGTCCGTTACACTTCCAATTACTTCAGTATTTACCCTCCCTTACACCGAAAAAAAACCTTTATATGGTATTTCCACTCTGATATTCTGTGAAAATACTTGTGGGTGTGTTGAAATACATGCTGGTGTGTATACCATACATTCTGAGCCAGCTACTCTAAAAATCAATGCATCCTTACAGTTATCGAGAGACAGTGTTGTGCCTTTGCATTGTCCTATACACTGGCCAAGTCGGTATGATTCATATTGACAGTTCTCAACCTATGAATTATATATATACAGTATGCCATGAGATGAGAAAAAAAATAACTCCTAATAGACCCAAAAAAAATCAAATGTAGGGTTCTAAGGCACCGCTGGCGTCAATTTAAACCCCCGCATCAAAAATTTAATATTGATTTTCATCTTTCAAGAAGATAAAATAATACAATTTTGATCAGACTTCCTATGTTATGTAATGCTTTTACCTGTTTAGGAAATAAATTCTGTTATTTTCATGATTTTTCCAGATCATTTGACATTTTCATCGAAACATACAAAAAAGGGAATAATAAAATATCTGGAAAAAAAACTGAGAACCATACCTTTTTTTGCCTTACTGACACCAATGAGTTTTAATATCGGGGAGAGCTCTCGCGGGTTGAGGGTAAGTCAAATCATAAGGTTTGGCATGACTACTGGTATAATATTTTTATCTCACATCACACTAAATGAGTTCAAAAGTCTTCAATATCTCATTCACAGTTTATTCTAATTTATTTGTACTTGATAATTATTTAAACCGGAGAACAAAGCATTTTGGACCCATATATTTTTGAATCAATCGATTTATCTGTAGGATTTATACCAGTCCATGCATTTAGCGAGGTGACACTGAACGACGGTCAAGTACTGCACTCGGATGGGATAATACATAAGGAACATACCCTAGTAGGTGCAGGCGCAGATCCAGAGGGTTTTGGGGGGAGTTGGTGTGGTCAAATCTTTGGACAAATCTTATGCATGACGCTCTAACCAAACGACCCTTTTTTAGACAATTTTTATGCATGACACCCGTTGACCCCTCCCTAAAATCCTGGATTGGCGCTTGGGGTGATTACTAAAATATTTGGTATGCATATACACATATAATACAGCTAGATAAATGTATAATTACACTGCAGACGAACCTTATTACAAACTATTCTTATCCCTTACCCCTCGGACAAATATAAAAATTGGAGGAACGGGGAATATTAGCCTGAGTCGGTTAGGACCACAGACCAAGGCAATAATTTGGAAGGATAGGTTCGCGATAAGCTTTGATTTCGGAGTACTCTCTCCTTGTGTAAAACCTTGCTAACAGACAGTTGCTAGCATACCAACTGGTTAAATGGCGGGAGTTACCTGTCACCTCCAAACTAAACTGAGGGCGCTCTCATTTAATGTTTTCAATACAGTGTTTTCTCTCTCCTGATTTCATTGGGCTGATTACACAGATAAAGCATGTGTCAATCAGTTATCACCATTCTTGACTTAAAATGCGCCACTGAGACGTGCTACATGTAATATGCAAACATTAGAAATTCAACCTTGTTCATTTTTGACGGGCCGTTATAGTATGAGCAACTAAAGAAGTTTCTACCTGAGTGATGTCCACTCAGGGATTGGGTTACGTTCTATTTTACATACTTGAGTGGCACATATATTTCCCAACGACTTTTAGGACTACAGAGTGCCAACTTTTTAAAGGATTTCATTGTATCTCCAGAAGATCCGTTTCGACCTGAGGAGCATGATATGGCTGATCCACAGAGACCTCTGGTGGCGAAAAAGGATAACTAATAAATGGTGCCTGAGTGAGTAGGTGTATAGTCAAAATATTTTGGTATTAAAAATCCAGACATGTTTCAGCTGGATACACCTTGATATATGTGCACTCGTTTATGATTAACTACTGTCAGAGTATTGTATACTGGTGTCAAAATGATTATTTAAAACTTCTGAAAACTTTGAGTATCCATTTGCAGATCTTCCGACATTTCTTGCTCCTCCGCTAGAAGTAAACAAAAAAAAAATTAAAAAAAAACTGAAAAGGAATCTTTCAAGATTAAAACATGAAAAGGATGAACATAGTAGAAACTGCATATATAATTTTATACGGATTTGAAAAATTTACTCATTTTTTCTTATGCTACTGAAGATAAAATTGTAACACATTGTAACTAAAAAGTATAAAAATCTTCATAAATGTTGGTACAACAGATGTAGCTTTAGCCAAGACATAGTCCATCGGCTTCGGAATTCTGTAGAGTTAAGAGGATTATATAATGTATCGGGTCGGGATATGACTTGACGTGGGTGTTCGTATTAGGTATAATATGTTAAAATGACAACGATGCCCCAATATCACTCTCCGTCTTATTACTCTTATTTATTGTTGCTAATGCAAATTTTGAAGATGAACTAAACTAATGGAGAATACGATGTCGCGAGAAATTATCAAAATAAGTCACACAGATCATTAGTATACACGTGACGTGACACATACATTTACCATTATCCATCAGGTCTTTATATGGGTTTTCTCTCTTCATCGCTATATGAAGATATCTAGAAAGAGAAAACAGGAATGAGCAGTCTGTTAGACACGGAATGGAATTCCCAGCTTTTGGGAAAGAATCTGACCTATGACTGCCCACCGTGAATGAAATTATAGTCCGTCCCACCAAGAGGCCAATTGGTTTTCGGCGATAATTGTCAACATTGAAAAACTACCCGTCAGTTAATCAACCAGGTACTCCGTCAATTTTCTATAAGAAAACCACCACCAAAACCGCAAAGAATTTGAGTAAAAGAGTTAATTATTTATATGAAAACCGTCTTTTTTGTCACGAAATATTGATTGAAGTGACAGAATAAAGGACACTTTTTTACAGGCGTTGTTTGGATTATTTGAGTACTGATCGAGTACCATAAATATGATAGAAAATATATCGTCAGCTGAGACACGCCATCCTGGGCTGTCAATCCCAGAGGAAATTTCTATAAAGTTATAAAATATATTTTATCTGATTGAATAATATTTTTCATTTTCTATTGCCGGAGTGCTCATAATATCCTGCTGTTGTAACCTACTGGACAAATATATCAGCGTTTCGATCATTATTATATTGCCAAAAACCGACGGGTTTCCCTTTTTGAGATGGTTAGACCAAAAACCTCCCAGTTTGAGTGAGGACTTTTATATTTTATAAATGAATTCAATAAAGCAGAACCGGAATGCTCATATATATATATATACATAATCAAGACCACCTGACAGTAGTTTTGATTACTGCCTTAATACCAATGCTTAGTACAAATATTAGGCCCTACAGATATTGATGTCATACATATAGCTCTGTACTTGTTTCCCACGCAGGAAGTAGGTACGAAACCGAGAGAAACAAAATAGGGAACCAGCCCAATTTAAATATATACAATTTAGAAATTAGTCTCAGACATGATTAGATTCTCAAAACTGCGCTGGGTAAACGTTAACACTAGTATACCACAAACATTGGTTGTTTTGTCCCCGAACTCTAAACACGCTATGAATGACACATGGAAATTACATAAAGCATGGCCCAACAGGCCCATCAAGAAAGAAAATATTTAAACAGAAAGGAAGTTCGCTTCTTGGCGGGAAAGATGAACATGATCTATTGTAACTCACATAGCCATCGCCAGGGGGGGCAGCAGTATTAGTGCGCCGAGAAAGAAAGAGAATCCCGCCCAGAACGAAAGGGTCACCGGGTACAGAAGGTTGTATAGGAAGTTGGCCGCCATCAGACTGATTTCTTCTGACACAGCGAACAGCGCGAACACTTTGCCTGTTGCATCGAATGATATACAATGTCAAGAACATAAAAAGATAGCAAAACATTATAAAAACTCGGCATGGATCGAATAATTCCAGTACACCTGTAAAACCAAGCTTAATGAAATCAATCATGTTAACATTGAAAATAGGCCTCTATATATGATTTAGAATCACAGGCGAAACCTCCAATGAAATTTCAATAAAATGATGGGTAAAAAAACATATTAAGTACTTCTACTAGTATTCTCTGGTGTAAGTCAGTATTTTCTCCATTGCAGGCCTTTAATAGCCTACAAGTACTAGTGTAATTATACCTTCCGAAGTTCGATCACCCAATCTAATTATATCCATCCCTAAAGTGTAATCCCAGTATTTATTGGACTATTCCAGGAAGTGCCGATAAAAAATACGCTGAATAGAGCTTCGCTTCCTCAGTGCTATGAGTATTGTATATTGGTCCCCCCCCCCAACCCCCCATTGAGTATTGGTTTCAACGCCTATTTGCCTGAAAAATATCCCTTGGGCTGGAACAATTAACTAAGCACAATTTTATCCTTTTTTTAATCCACTGGAACAATTACATATCCAGCGCAAAGAGGCACACGCTATACAGATGAAATTCCATATTATGAGTTCGAATTGACAGGGAAGTGCAATTGTAAATTCGCAAAACATTGTGAAATATATTGTCATATAAGCAGAATTCTCATTAATAGTCCAGTTGCACACAATTTTAGATTTGAGTTCAAATATAACACTTTCACATATTCTCCTCTCTTCCGCCACATGGCTTTGCCTGTGTCGTCTTAAGCAACATTAGATTGGTATTTCATAATAGAACCTGCTTGAAAAAATAAATTTATCCGAAAAAAAAATCAACAGAGTCAGAATTCATATCAAATTGACGACTGGCCATCACGAATGCACTTGAGATCGCCATAAGAGTGATTTGTGGCGACGTCTGGTGAACTTGGAAGCTACTTACCTTGTTCGTCCATGTCAACATTCACAGACAAAAGTGACCTGAGACAGGTGAAAACGGCAGAACTAATCATTGTGAATGGAATACCTGAAATTACATAAGTTAGTTATAAGAAAATCAGATTTGTCGATCTAACTATATAATATGTTTACCTGTGATTAAACCATCTCATTTCTCGGGAATACACACTCACAACAAGGGACCCATGGGTCACGGCGCTCAGCTGAAGTTTGTAATTTTGCAAATGCAAAATATGCAAAATATTCTATTGTAATGTTTTTCATTTATATAAGCATATGAGAACCTAAGAGGAAAGGGGCCCTCCTACTTGGGTTATAGTAAAGTTCTAAATATATGATTGCAAACTAATACTCAGACAAGACTTTCATGAAGAAAAACAGTAAAAGTGTTGAGATACTGTGATGCATATAAATGATTTACGGATGGACAGGCAAGTGGACAGAATTGCCTTATACCTTTATTTCACTTTCAAGGGAATAATGCATTTAAGTTTATATGTAAGGCTATTTTTAAGCATATCCACTTTTTCCGTTAATAGTTTTTATCTGATTCATTTTTTTATTTACAAGTTTTATAAATTTGTAATAAAATAAACTGAAAATATAAGTTAAAATATTAGAATTCTACGTTGGAATCATTATATATCCAGAGTGTAGCTCATATTGGGTCATATTATGCATACACATATATTTTATTATTTTTAAATCACAAATGTTTAAACTGAAATTAAAAGAAAATAATGCCACAACATGGTATCTACAAGATTATTCCTTAAATTACTATTTAAAAGTTTTGCACATTGGAGTTATCAGTACATGCTTAATTTTATTCACCGAAATAAAATAAAAGATTCAGTAAATTTGATATAAATAAAAACATCTATTCAAATAAAATATACACACTATTAGTTGAATGAGGGACAAACAATATCATTGTGCTAATTACTATCTCAGCTATAATTTATTACTGGAATTAATAGTCAATTTCACACCTGGTAAAGTTTTTACTCTTCTGAAGTAAGAATTTACTTATCTGATAAACATCCACACTTTCATAGCAATACACAACTATGTGGACACAATTAAATGTGCACTTTAATCATTGTAACCCTGGTGGTACAATTCAAAATCTAAAATGTAGCATAGCCAAGAATAAAAGAAAATACAGAAAATTATAACATTCATCTAGTTAATGCACCATCTTGGGGGGGGGGAGTGCAGGGCAGAGTGAAAGCCTGCTAATAGTGGCCAAGCTGGGCCAAGGCAAGCTGCCCGGGGGTGGGTTACATAATGCAAGTGAAGGCTGTGTTACCAGGTGGGCTAGATGTGAACAACACTTGACATGGTGTATATAAAACTTGAATAAAAGCTACTCTTTTCAATCAATTTCTTTGAAATTTCAGATTTTAAAAGATTAACTCCTCATGTATATATGCTGTAAAAATTAAATCAACAGTGCTTACAGGGAAAAAATGTGCCATTGCCAAATTGGACAAAGTTTAAGGTATTGATTTTTTATTTATGCTAATAACTTGAAAAATTTGCAAAATTCATATCTAATTTTGGGTTAAAAAATTGAATCTTGATTAAATAAAGTTATATTCTCGTAAAAAAGTCTCCGGCTTTAGCAATTCGCATGTTAGGTGAGTAAATATATTTCCTGATTTTTTAAAAATTGCATTATATTTGGGCCCATAACTTCAAAATAATACCTAATACTGACCTAATTATTGGTATGTTAATAGAAAATGTATGGAAGAATATGAATACTAAAAATGGTCAAAAACAGATCAGTGGTTTTGATATTAGGCAGCCTTGAAGTGTTACAATGGCTTTTTAATGGAAAATGGAGGTTTTTCCTTAATATCTCGAAGGAACGAAGTCCTAATGACCCAATTTTCGGTATGGTAGGAGATTTTGGGGACTTCTAATGGTATGCAAAATTTTGGATACGTAGATCCAACGGTTTTAAAACGTGCCCTGTTAACCGACGGACGGACGGACGGACAAAGGACAAAGGACCACGACTATAGCTCAGTTGACTTACAGTCAGCTGAGCTAAAAATAGCTTCAGAAAACGGCCTAATCTATATATGATAATATATAATGCAATGGAACGGTCTGACCAGCATGGAACCTTTAAGAGTTTAAATATTTGATATATAATTCTCTAGAGCCCCTCAACAATAAATTGGAAATTTTATTAGTGGGAAACGTCCTAATATATATATATATATATATATATATATATATATATATATTTATATATATATTTATATATATATATATATATATATATCATTATTTCCAAAGCCATTTATATATTAAAATTATCATAATGCAATTTAATTGTAAAAGGTCTCTAAGCTTTTGACAAGCATGAAACCTTAATTGGTTTAAATGTTTAATATATTTTGTACAAACCCGCAAATACCATCCAAGTCTCCACACTGACAGAGAAGAGGATTCCGCCTGCCTGGTACGCTAATATCCCCACTGTAAGGAGAGTGGTGTCCCTGATCTTCAGGAAGTGCTTAATGGCGGGAACAAGCAGTAACTGAGATATTCCGCGGGTTGCTCCAGAAATACTCATGTAAGTACTGAAGAGCGCTTGATCCCAATGTAGAGGTCTTCTCTTCACGTACAGAAACGTCAGGTACGAACGTCCTGCATTTCAATAAATATAAGCAATTTAACTATTTACTTAGCACCGACAGGGCGCAATAAAATGAGTTGTGTCAGTGCTTGTTGTTTACAATAATATCATTAATGATTTTTAGTCAATGTTCACATGTCTCTCACAAAAGACCTAAAAATTAGGGGATCCAGGCGCGGATCCAGGGTTTTTTTTGCAGGAAGAGCGGTGGGGGGGGGGGGGGGGGGTATCCACCCAAAACCCCCACCCCTGGATCCGTGCCTGGAATCGCCAACCTACTCATTTTCGTGATTACTATGGTGGTCGCGTGCACTTACTTGTGTAAGGGTTTAACTGTAGGATACTTATATAACAGTATATATATATATATATATATATATATATATATATATATATATATATATCCTCGTTTTAAATAGTGGACTAACCCATTAATATCTTTATGTTACAGTAGGCTGCCATATGGGTAATGGTTGGGAAGATAACATGTTTTCTTTCTTAAGCTGCAACTCGTATAACTTAGGTCGAAACCAATATATGTGTTTATGCCTATGTGCGTGTTATAATGTCATCTTACCTGCGATACCCACAAGGATAAACACAACTGATGCGTTCAATAGCAACAAGTAAACACGCTTGTTTCCTTCTCTTTTTTTCACAACACATCGGACAGACGCTGTCAGGTCGTTCAGTGAGCATCCTTTACCTGATAGTTTGTCTGTCTCATTGGGGTCGGTTTTCTCACGTTTAATGGGTTTCAACCACAATAGTGTGTATAGCACCATGGCAACCATCAATGAAACTCCAAGTAAATACGTCGGTGCGAAACCGGTGGCGGTGAACATGACACCACTAAGGAAAAACCCAGACGACCCACCAAGTTGTAAACATGCTTCCAAGATCGACACACGTAACGTCCGGGTCTTCTCACTGGTCACGTTGGACAGGTAACTGTAGGCCGCCATTACCTGCGTCATCGTACCGCCAGAAAATCCCAAAACGAGGTCACTAAGGATTATTGGCCAGAGAGGCCATTCCATGTGGACAGCATTCACTATCAACCAGGTGTGGGCCAATATAAAGCCCACGAGGGGTAAGACTAGTGACAATTTATGAT